>SRMA01025783.1:352273-399711 GCA_007224835.1 Danionella cerebrum
CCCCAGATGTATTTAAGCGAAATAAAGCTGTGTTTCTGTTTAACCTTGTCAAACCTTGCTTGCAGAGTCCTACTCGGTTGTGAATTGCTTTTCAATAACACATTTGGTTACTGAGACTCCGCCCATGTTTGGCCCACATACAGAATGGTGGATGTGCAACAAATATAAACATTGGACCATAATGTTTTTCTGACTGGGGGGATGTAGCTAATGTTGCTTATCCAACATCAGAACAGCTTAAAATTTGTGTTTAATGCACTTGAAGATGGTGGTGCACATAGGTGACATGTCTATGAAAATATGTAGCTAACATTACCTTTAAAAAGGCATCCATAGACAAATGAAGACATCTTATTCCCAAGTAATCAAAGCCTTTTTGTTTGGAAAACTGCCATTATTCGCAATTGTTAGGCTGCCAAATAACAGTGTGTGACCTGAATACCACATGAGTTGTGATCTCTCCTCATTGTGAGGTGAATGTAAAAGTGCGGAAATGTTTTGTTATTAATTCTAGCGCATAAACTACTCTTTGACTGTGTTTATTGTGTGTGCAGATCGTGTTTCTGAAGCACTGACAGGAGACCAGGAGTCGGAGGAAGAGTTGGGGGTTGGTGTTAAAGCAGCGTTTAACTCCTTTAAGACTCAATTAAAGGCACATTTTTCTGTGAGTTACTTTTTTTTTTTTTTTTTCAAAACGCAATGTTTAAAAAGAGAACAAAAGAGCAACATCCTCACTTCGCTCTTAAAATCATATCAAGAGCATTTAAGGATATTTTTGATGCAGAATTTGGGGGAAAAAAAAACAATGAAATCTTTTGGAGACAATTTTTATAGGTCTTGGTATAATAGCCTACTTCCTGGTGCAATTCATGTAATTATATTTACGTATAAAGGCTAAGGCCATAACAAAATCTTTAAACAAATAATATAAAATGGGGGTTTGCTATAGGCACCCAGAAATCTGCTTGTTTTAACAACATTAAAGAGTTGCAATGACTGAAATGGAGATGTGTGTCATTGTTTTTTGTAGTGTGTACGTTATGGCTGATTTGCACTAATGCAATTTTTGCCCTGAGACTGTTAATGGAGAAATACAGAGATGGTCAGAAGGAGCTGCACTGCGTCTTTGTGACACTTTAGAAAAAGTGTATGACAGGGTGCCGAGAGGAGCTATGGTCCTGTATGAGGATGTTAGGAGTGGCAGAGAAGTACGTCAGAGTAGTTCAGGATATGTATGAGAGAAGTAAGACAGCAGTGTGCTGTGCTGTAGGTCAGACAGAGGAGTTCAAGGTGGAGGTGGGGCTACATCAAGAATCAGCTTTGAGTCCATTCTTATTTGGAATGGTGATGGACGGGTTGACAGATGAGGAACAGGAATCTCCATGGACAATGATGTTTGCAGATGACATTGTGATTTGTAGTGAGAGCAGGTGGAAGAAAACCTGGAAAGTTGGAGGTCTGCTATAAAAAGAAGAGGAATGAAAGTCTCAGTAAGACAGAATACATGTGTTTGAGCGAGAGGGAGGGAAGTGAACAATGAGGTTACAGGGGGCTGAGGTCAAGAAGGTGCAGGAGTTCAGGTATTGGGGTCAACGGTCCAGTGCGACGGGGAGTGTGGAAAAGAGGTGAAGAGACGTGTGCAGGCAGGTTTGAGTGGGCGGAGAAAAGTGTCAGGGGTGTTGTGTGACAGAAGAGTGTCAGCTAGAATCAAAGGAAAGGTGTACAGAACAGTAGTGAGACCAGCTATGATGTATGGGTTGGAGACTGTGGCAGTGAGGAGGAAGTGAAGTAGAAGTAGCGGAGATGAGGATGTTGAGGTTCAGTTTAGGAATGATGAGGATGGACAAGATTAGGAATGAGCACATCAGAGGGACAGCTCAGGTTGGTTGTTTTGGAGACAGTCAGAGAGACCAGATTGAGATGGTTTGGACATGTGCAGAGGAGGGATAGTGGTTATATTGATAGAAGGATGTTGGAGATGGAGCTGCCAGGCAAGCTCCAGATATATGGATGTGCTAAAAGAGGACATGAAGTTAGTTGGTGCAAGAGTAGAAGATACTGAGGACAGAGTTAGGTGGAAATGGATGGTTTGTGTGGAAACTGGGAACAGCTGAAAGGAAAAGTACGTTATGGCTGATTTACACTGGGATCTTGGTAAGCTGTCCTTGTTTGCATGAAAAGCACCGTGAAATGTAATGTAGTAGTATTACAAATGTTATAGAATTTTCTCTGTTGGAGCATTCTCAAATGTTTGGACATTTTGAACTTTTAAAAATTAAGGCAAACTGTAAAGTTTTCTGGTTATTTCACACATTCTTATAATAATTTTCCTTTTAGGAGTAGGGCTAAAAGTCTTGATCAGATGTCTAACATTTAGAATAAACTAGTCCCTGGTTTTTACCAGTAGCAAGATTGTTTAACTGAACTTGTTTTCTCGTGATGCAGAGCAGGTACAAGAAGATAGAAGCCAGATCACTGCAATCTTTAACAGACTGCCAGAGAAATGTGAGCTCCCTCTTGGGATCTGTACACAATCAAAGGTAAAGGGCAGAAAACACTGTATTTACTGGCTCATTTAATCATGTTTTTCCTTCACAATTGAGAAGTCTACAGAAATGATCACTATTTTCTCAATGCAGGTTGATTCATTTGGAGCAGTTCCAGAGTACAGTTGTGCAGCAGTTGGAGTGTTTGGAGCAGGACTGTCTATCTCTCAAAGCAATCGAGAAGGAGACAGTGGTTTGTTTCAGCTTGAATGCAATAGATTAAATCTTTACCCGATAATTAATATACTTCAGCTCAAAAATCTTTTAATCTTTCAGAATTTCTGGCAATCTGAGTCCAACACGGTTCGGGCGTTCTGTGATGAACAGCACAAAAGGTATGAAATTGGCTGGTTTCTTTTAATTCTATTTTTAAAAGGGGATTGCGAAAGAAGATGTAGGTTTTTAGGATGTTGGTTGATTTTTACACAAAAAAAAGTCTCTGAAATAATTTGAGTAACGGGATAGTATTTTTTTTTTTAAATAATACAAATCCAATAAGACCCTACCCTTCTTAGCTTTGTGGAGTCATAGACTTTCAGAAATTGGTAAAAAATTACTGGGCAGAATATATTATCGTGGATATAATATTGTAACATGTATCATATTGTTACACCCCTACTAGTCCATCTAAGCTCATTACAAGTGAAATTAGTGACTATTAATTTGTCATGTTCCCCTGATGATTTAATCTTGTGGGTGTAGTTACTCTTTTTGAATTCCACCTTAAAATTAACACTTTTTTTTCTCAGCAGTTACAACCAATTTCAACAACAGTACATTTCAAACTATCACGACTCATAATTAAAATTTAAATGTGAGCGAATATGTGATCATCTTTAATTTGACAGACTCCAAATTGGTACCACCTAGTGGTGAAAAGAAGAGATAACTCTTGGAAGTACAAGGCCTGTGAGATGAATTGTATTTTCAAAATTCTGGTGCTAAAAATTCTGGAATTAGGAAGGGGTTGCCTCCTGCCTGTTGCCTGTTTTTTTTTTTTTTTTTTGCAATTTTCACAATGTTTTGACCTTTTTATGGAGATTTACAAATTTTGTATGTCTCTCAACACTTTTGATTTGTCATAAAAATGTTCATATAAAAAAAATCAGTGAATTGTATTTTTGTACAACTTCAGGTTTGTCGTGGAGATAATATACTAAAATATAAACATTTTTTAAAGGTCATTTATTAGAGCAAATTGTAAAATAAAAGGGTTAAATTGGGCTGGAGATCAGTTGTGGTTTTCATGTTGATAGAGTTTCTTTTGCACATCCCATTGTTCTTATGTAATTTAAATTAAAAAATCCACACCGGTTTCCTTTACATTTCTTTGGTTTCAAAAGCCAATGTTTTTAAATGTGTAAAGATGAGAGCATTTTTTCCTTGCTGAGATTGCATAAAGTTCTTATACTTGTTTTTAAAGAGCTTGTCTGTCTTGGCAGATTGCATACTCTCTTGGTTCCTCCTACAAGTGCTGAGGCTAAACCTATGGTAGTGTTGAGTGATTTAAATAAATTATGTTTATTGCCATGTTTTGTTGATGTTGATTTTTTTTTTTAATACCGCCATCTTTTCCAGGATGCTTCCAATCAAAAACAATCATCCTTCACTAGCTCGCCAGAGAACACCACAGTGAAAAGGTCATAGATCTCAGGACTAATTCTGGCTTCTCCATCCTGCACCAATGTAAAATAAAGATGATGATGATAAATGCCTGTTTTTTCTGAAACTGAGTTTAATTTATTGATCCAGTTGCACTCAAACATCAGAACAAAGCCCTACTGTAAATTTGACTAGCACCGTGAAGCTAATAAAATGCTTTGAAAATTGGATGGACTCATTAAGTTTTAATTTAAGTAATGCATTAACCCCTTCTGACTTTTTAAATTATATTAAATAGGACTTTTTATAGTCTACGTAAAAATCGATTTATAACATTTTATTAACTAATAATTGGGCATCTGCCATTATATATAAAATGCTGTTTGAGCACAAACTTTGATGTTTGCATGTAAAAAGTGCCATTTAAATGGGATATAACATGGATATGATTTGTGTCCGGACAGCCTGCCTTGTATTGACCAACCCCTATGCTTTATCATTTAGCAAAGCTGAGATAGATTTCCGAAAAGTTGGTTGCTAGGGTAAACAGTTTGGTTGCTAAGGAGCTGTCAGTGATGTCATAAAAATTAATTTGTTACTATGGTTGGTATAAACAAACCCACGTTCTTTTAAAATGTTTCACCTAATAATTTGTGTTGCCGTTTCCCATTTATTTTCAACGACCACTGTTTAATGGAAAATATTTCTTTCTTTCTTTAGCACAGCATGTTCTTGCACAGACTGATAAGCTCCACAAATGTGGTCTGTATGAGGTTCTCGGTTGGAATTAGTCTTACAAAGTTTAACCCTTTGTTAAGTCAATGGAAAATTTCCCAGCATTCTTCTCTGGGATTTCCAAAATTCATTTGGTGTTACCTGTCTGAAATCACATTGCATTCTGAGTCCAATAATGACACAACTTATGTAATAATGACACCCTTTTTGTGCAAATGGTGCAAAGATATGAGAAAATGAAAAATTTGGCATTGGGTAATTTTGGGTAAACCTGTATTAAAACCAGTGCAGGGATGCGGTGTCTGAAGGTGGAATGAGTAAAAAGTCAAATCATTTGTTCAAATGAACTGAATCATTTAATCATTAAGTAAAATGTGAATGCTTTCCTGAAAACCATTCATGGTACATGTTTCATTTGGTCAAATATAAAGAGATATTGTACAGAGACATTCTACTCAACAAAAGTCTGCCCAAGTGGAGCAAGGGGTGGAACAGAATCTCCACTAACTACATTCAATCTCCATTTCCAGCCCTGGACACAGGTTTGAGCTGTCTAAGGTGCATGTAGGTGTATAATAAAATGGCTAGAAACATCCAGCAAATTGCTGGTTAAATTATACAGTACTAGGAAAACAACTTTCTCTGAAAAGAAAGTTTTCAAAAATGTAAGTGTTAAAAATGTGTTAACTAATGAACATTCACTGACTCAACAAGAGAAATATTAATCAAAACAATATTTGGTGTGAGGACCCTTATCCTTCAAAATAATAGTAATTCTAAACAGCACATCTTGAAATCCTGACATATTTGTCTGGGAGAGACCTTGTTGATGCAGTATAGCTACCTTTTGCCTTGTTGCTGTGCGCAAGAATAGTAGAGTTTGGCTGCTTCTCACCCAGTTTTACACCTACACAGCTGTTTCAGTTCATGACTGGTGACAACCTACTTGTGACGTTGATCTTTTGTAAGTTTACCTGACTATAATCCTTAATCCTATAAGACTTTGTACCTAAAATAATTGATGCTGGTTTGAAAGGTAAAGTTGGTAAAACCAAATATTGAATTTATTACATCCTTTTTTTCTACATTAAAAAAAACATTATTTTATTTTATAGATTTATGAAATCATTCTGTTTTTGCAGCAATTTTACACCTGCACCATAATATGTGTGCATGTACACTAACAATGCTGGGTTGTTTTAACCCAAATGCTGGTCCTAATATCTGAATTATTTCATTTTGGTTTCCTTTATCAATTCTGAACAGCATTTAAATTGTTCACCATTATTTAGTTAGGAACATAACAACAAAAAGGTGAAGATTAGTCATTTTAATTAGAAAATATATTTGATCCTAAGAAAATTTGGATTAATACACAAGTATTAAAGTTAGATGTTGGTTGTCATCACTGCAGCTTGTTTTTGGAGCTGGCTCCATTATGAGACACAAGGCCATTGGAATGATTGTTTTTGAGGGCAGCTTTAGCCCCTCGGTCACCTTCCAGTTTCCTCTTTCTGTATGTCTGTAAAGAAAATGTTATTGTTAGATAGTAATGACACTGGAAGCATATTCAACAACTATTTTACAACCTGGTCTAGTTCACTTTTCATATTATGACCACCAACAGTGCAACGCAGTGATCTTCAACTCCTGTCTGCAGACTAGTACTGGTCAGTGTATCAAACGGTACTGGAGCGCGCAAGAAATCTGGGTCTAAACAATTTTTCATTTAAAAAACAGGGGCATCCGTTGAATCTAGGTTACTAGAAGGTTACTAGTTCTAAATGGTGATCTACAGTAAAAATCTCAAATTTTACCTCATGATAATTTGGTGTCATGGATATGCAATCAAAAATAGTCAATGGAGAACAAACATTAAATGAGGGTGAAACAAAGAAAATCTGTTTCTACACAAAAACTAAAATTCCAACAATGCCAATCTTGTGCCAATTCTAGACTGTAGACCAGGGGTGCTCATTAGGTCGATCGCGGCATGAAATTGAAACAATATCAGCCGATCATCCATCCCGTCACAGTTCAGTAAAGTTAGCTGCAGATTCACGGATTCGGTTTTCTCTGCTCAATAGCTCGAGACCAGAATGTTCTTAGTAAACAAATAACACCTATTTTTAATCTGTGTTGTGTAGCGGACAAACTACAAAACGTTTTTTATCAAAACAAGTTTCCCTCGGCATTCGCAGAAACACATTACCGTCTATGAGCAACCCGCTGACATGGAATCGCTTAGGGACCGTCTCCAAATTACCAGATCCAAAATATGTTTTACCCAGAATATGCTTCATTACTTCATTCTAAATTACTCTATTACAACCAAAATCAAGCAACACGCCACTCCTCACCTGCGTATTGTACTACACGACTCAGTTTCAATAAAAAATGTTAAAAATTTATTAGAGAATCATTTTTATTCTTGATTATTTGGATCAAAGCTCAATTGCTCCCATAAAAATCACTCTATTATCACCAAATTCAGGTCACACACAACTCTTCTAATGATTCAATTCAGTGCAAGTCATCAAATTAAACTCACGTTATTACAAAAAATGTAAATAATTAATTGTTATGTGTGTTTTGCCAATTCTCAACAAAGTTGAAAATAATTGTTTGTTGATTAATGTTTTACATTTTTGTAGCGGGTAGATCACTTTGACTTGGTCATTTTAAAAGTAGCTCACAAGTTGAAAAAGTGTGAGCACCCCTGCTCTAGACAATTCTAGAATTGAACATATCAATTCAAGACTTTGATAAAAGCTCACAAACAAAAATAGGCAAACTTTAAACACAAATATATTTGTAAAAGTAACCTCGTTTAGACCTTAGATTAAAAAAAATAATAGTTTGGATTAAAACTGAGGTAGATAATTGCAAACAACGGACAAAAATGTTGATCAGATTTTTACAGCAGATTAATTTAGTGGAGAACAGCCTCAAACAAGAAAGGGTAGTGAAAATTTGGTGAAAACAAGTCAGCTGTGAAAGCACCTTTAGTTACTGCTAAATTTCGCAAGATTACTTATTATTCGTAGAGCATTACTGCTCAACAGTCAGTCAAATTGATACACAAGGAAAATGGAACATCAGGCTTGTGGGACTATTTTGGACTTGAAGCAGGTGAAACTGAAAAAACTGTTGAAGTGTCACATTTCCAAATGAAAAAGTAAATTGCAAATTGAATCATTCGCAAATTGTGTCAGAAAAAAATGCAATTACATATTTTTCAATATTGCACAGCCCTAAGCTACAATATCAGATAAAATTAATGTGAACAATGTAAGCAAACTAACTAAATCGATTATAGGCAAGGTTTATGCTGTAATCTTGAAAAAAATAGTATGCTTCAACCTGCATAATTCCCTTTAATTAAGAAAAAAAGACTTCTTTACTACGTCTAAAACATGTAGGCTTTGCTTTGCCGTGCAATATACGAGTAGCTACTGGGAAACTGAAAAACACACATGCTCTGGTAAACAATATGTTCATGCCTATCCTGCTCGGCCTCAAACATAGACTTTTTAAAGACCTCAGATTAGTTTGTGAGGCCCATGGAGCACTGCATTCTTCTGTAGCAGTTCACATCAAACCATTGTATTTTGCATACTACTCAACCAAACGCAACACCATTTTGACATCAATTTCCCCGTAGAGCGATGCATACTGGAGTTTCTCACCTGCACGTAGAAGTTGACAAACAGAACGACAAGTGTGCACATGTAGAAAGTCTGAAATTTCAGACAGCCCATTGGGAACCCGCATGGAACCACCCATGCGCTCACCGTGTGCGTAATGGTCAATACGAACTGAACCTGAGACACACAGGAGAAAAGGGTTGAAAGAATATCAATGACCTCGAGAAGGAAATGCAAGTACACACTGACCAGCTGAGCCTGGGTGAGGTAGCGCTTCCACCACAAGTATTTGTGCATGGATGGGATGGTGGACAGGCCGTAGTAGGAATACATGAGGATGTGGATGAAACTGTTCAGCGTCGGCCCAAAGAAACCTGCACAAATGTACATAATAATGAGAGGAAGTGATTTGTTTTAGCCAATAAATCTCCTCACACCACTGATATCCAGTGACCTTTGCGTGGTGTCCTTCTGGCTCACTTACTCTGTCCACAGGGTATCCAGTTGAGGACACACCACCAGATATTAAACATAGAGGCATGATGATACACATGCAGGAAACTGATCTGGCTGTTTTTCTTCCTCAGCACAATGAAGAAGGTGTCCAGGAATTCAATCAGCTTTGAGAAGTAGTACCACCACAGTACTTTTGCTACCTATAGATTAAAAAATATTGGGTTTGCAATAAATAAGATGGAACGTAAATGTCTTAAAAAGAGAGAAAGAAAGAGTGGATGGTTTGCACATGATGCAATGGTACCCAGAAGATGTTTAGTGAGTGGGACAACATAAATCACATGGCGTACAGGGAAGGTGCAAAGCTACAAAAGCTTGCACAGAAGCTTTCTAAACTACTTCTCTGAGTGCTCCGGGGGCTCTCACTTTATTCTTGAAATGAAAATGGCCTCTAAGCAAAGGTTTTCTTTTTGACCGCGAAAGAGACACATAGGAGAATGTGTCCGAGACAGAGGATAATCTTGAGGAAGACCCTGATTATGAAGCACCTCTTGTTGTCTCTCAACCACCTGACACATTACCTTTTCAATTTTGTTAATGTTTTTAAAACCAAACTTAAATCTTTTTTTTTTTTTTTTTTAGAAAGGCATACTCTAACTAGTTGCCTTCTAGACCACTTTTAGCTCTGTATGTCATGGCTGTTCTTAACGTATTCCTCCCAATCATGAATCTTTGTATGTATGTTTTATGCCTTGTTTAATGTATTTTGATGTATGGTGTCCTTTGGTGACTAGAAAGGCGCCAATAAATTAAATGTATTATTATTATTATTATTATTAAAAATTGAACATTTATGGTGTTACTCCCCCCTTGAATGACAGGGTAGTGCTGCGGATGTCATCAAAATGATTCCAGGGCCCACCAAATATCCCGTGAGTCATGTTCAAGTATTTCAGAGTGTTAAGTAGTCAACAAAGACATCAATTACATGACACTAAGCTATTAGCAAAAA
This sequence comes from Danionella cerebrum, assembly GCA_007224835.1. NCBI lineage: Eukaryota > Metazoa > Chordata > Actinopteri > Cypriniformes > Danionidae > Danionella > Danionella cerebrum. Next base: position 362,272 of record SRMA01025783.1, read on the forward strand.
AAAATCAAATTCTATAGGTTTTAAATTGGTGGGGTCAAATTGACCCTATTAGAAAAAAGGTACTTGGGGATTTTAGGGCAGCATGGATTTTTAGCTGTTAGCATCTTCATGTTGTTTATTTAAATAAAGCAGTGTTTTCTATTTTATCTTCTTAAACCTTGCTTCCAGAGTCTTCTGTAATGGGTATGAAAAATATTTCAATAACGAAATGTATGCATGTATAATCTAGAAAGAAAAAAAAGTTAAATTTCTTTTGTAAATTACCCAGCGTTGGGTTACAAAAGAAACCCAAATCAGGGTAATTTAACCTAGCTTTTTTATCATTATTCGCTCCTGCTTAACAGATTTTCTAATAAAATTTGTAATAAAAAACTATTTGTACATACCTGAACAGAGAAGCATTGCTACAATGAAAGCTCTACTGAGGCACATGATCCTCACTTCACATAATAAAATAAACTATTAAAAAATTCTGAAAAGCAAATAGAAAGTAGGGCTGGGCAATTAATCTAAAACATTTTCAAATAATTGAGATTTAGATTTTAGGACAAATCGCCCAGCCCTAATAGAAAGTTTAAGTGCTTTATATAAATATTCCAGCATTGAAGCATTAAAACTATTCAGGGGGTTTCCCTGAAATTTTTAGTTCTCTCAACTGTTTTTTGCCATGTTTGTTTGAGAAGTACAAATTCCTGCATAAAGAGGCGTAACCAGTTAAATTCTTCATGTTGATTGGATTATTGTTTATAATGCAAGATAAAATACACCCCATAAACCGTTCAGACTATGGAAGACATTAAGCTCACTAATAGAGATTTGACATGTTCAATCCGCCTGTTACCATAGCCACTGACCTATACTGAGAATCACCAAAACCTAAACACCAATCAAAGGAAGCTCTTGAGGTTTTATCTTCTTTGCATCTCTTGCCTCACCATGAGCCTTACACAGAAAGTCAATCAAAATAATCTGCCTGTAATTGTGTGTAGCAAGGTTGGTGGGCGGAGCCTGAGGGGTGGACTTTATGGAAATGTGTTTAATCAAATCTGAACCACAATTTAAGCTGTGATTAATTATTGTGTTTTTACTGGGTGTTTTACAAATAAACGCTAAATGCATATGACTGATTTAAAAGTGGCCTATTGTGGACCTTTAATTGCAAAGTTCTGCTCCATTAATTCAATTCTCCTTCTTTTAAATGTGAGATTAGTGATCCACTACGACACTTCAGGATGAAGCTAGAATAGAAAAACTCAAAGTAAGAGCTATTTTTGTTACCCTGATATCTGCATCGCCAGCTTCAAACAATGCTTGACACTGAAGACGGTAGCCTGCAGACCACACTGATGATATCAGCTGCCGGACGAACAAAAACCAAGGTTAAGCAAGAAAACTTCTGAGAAAAATCTGTGAACAAACATTCTCACTTACCTCAATCAACATATAGAAAGACAACAGAGTAACAGCGAAGTTGTAAAAAAGTAAAACATTTTTTAGCGAGTAAGCTGGTCTGTTTTTCATGAATTTTGTTCCCAGGTAAATAGTTAGGAGGTAGGTGAGCGTAAGTAGGAAAGTTGGTGTGTAGGAATCCAACAGGAGCCATCCTCTAACACGAGGGTCTGGAATTAAACACAGAAGTCACTTTTAAATACAAGCATAAATTTGGTAATAAGAGTGCTTTCACACCTTCTAGTTCTAGTTTGGTCTGGATTATGGTGAGCAACTAATACATTGTTTCAGATTTAATCGTCATTCTCATCTCACTCTCTCTTATCCGCACCAGCGGAAACGATGACATCGTGAAGGTCACTCATTGGTCACATAGATCATCACGCGTGTTTCCTCCACTGCTTTTCGATTGGTTAGAATGATTGCGCACACTGAAGTAAACAACGCCTGAAGACTAGGACAACGCAACGAAAATGTATGCTTGATTTTGATCCTTGGAATCTTTTACTTTTTCTATTCATTCACTTCTAACCCACTTATTATTCGGTTTAAGGGTCACAGGGGTCTGCTGGAGCCATCTGACATTGGGTGAGAGGCGGGGGTACACCCAGGACTGGTCCCATTCCATCACAGTCTTTTACTTTATCATTTGTATTAATTGCTTATGATGCACAATGCAAATGATGCTCGGAGTACAAACCTCTCCAAGTTTGACCTTGGGCTACTATAACGCAGCCATAATGCACAAGTACGGTGGCTGTATTTGTTCAAAAAGCATGTGTTTGTCGTCTTCATTTGTGTTTAGTTCGGATCAGAGATCGATCATGTTCTCACCACATACAAACTACACTCAAGAGTTTGGTTGGAACCGGCCCGAAACCACCTCATCGACCGTTTTTTTAGTCCACTTTTGATGCTGTCTGGAGTTTGGCTGTTGCTTTCTCACCTGCCCGAAGTAAACGAACTAAAAGGAAAAACAAACTCTAGTTTGAATGAATCGAACTAAATAATTTAGGTGTGAAAGCACCCTAAATCATGGTTTGTCAGTAGAACATGGAAAGAAGCCAATTCATGAGCGAGCAGTGAGTGCCAGTGAATTTTGCAAAGTCTCATTCCCAATATTCAAACTATTGTAAGAAACATTTTGCTGCATACATTTTAGGAATTGCCTAATGTTCTAGAACGCTTCAGGAGTGACCATTTGTCAACAGATAGCAATGTACTTTGATTAATGGATCTAATAATAATTTTTTACTGAAACTACAAAAATCATACGGTATGTCTGCTTCATATTTTTATCTTGACTCATTTTTCTACATTTTTTTCAACAATTTTGAGCAAAGCTTCACCCTTCTACAAATAAAACCTGATTTAAAGGTGATTTGGTTGTCCAGCCAAAATAAAAGGCCAGAATCATTAATCCAAGTTGCAAAACATGACAGCAAAGTTGTGAGGAAAGGGTTAAAAGAACAAACCTCGTTCTCCAAATAAAGTGTCCAAAATGGAATTCAGGAACCTATCTACTGTTTCGTAGTATTCCTGAAACATAAGCAAATAGCAAAAAGGTGAACCTTTTTTTTAATCAAATTAAATTGTGCTATTAAATTTAATCGTGCATTTCAAATAATGTACTCAAAAGCTGATAAAATTTTGAGTAAAATTAATTTTTGTTCAAATTAAAAGGGTTATACAACATTGAAAGGGATATTGACATTTTTAGTCATTCTCCAGGAATCGCATTGGCTTATTTTAGCAGATTGTTCAATGCGATGAGACCAGAAGCACTTAGATTCAAAATTATCCGTTTCAATATTCTTTCGATTTAAAACATGACTTGTATTTAGTTGCATCGCGCACAAAAACCTCCAGAAAATGACAATAGTGGCTGTGATATTTACTAATGGTTCGTAGAACCCTGTAGTTTCTGCTCTGATTTCTATTATAATTCTTTTTAAGCTGGAAAAAGTCACCAAATTTTGCAAACAAATGGCTCTGTGGTGCTTTAACCTCTAAAAGCAAGTTCTTTTGTCACACTTTAACAAACTCCTCAGAGAGATTTTATGTGATCACAATCAAATTCAGACAGTCTCATACGAAATGTGTACTTGGTGGTTTGCTAAATTATGTTTTGCCATGAAGTAGTCTGTTTAAAAAAAAAACGCACCCACACAAACACTAAAACACTGTAATGGCTCTACCAAACCAACAGGTGGATGTCGTTTCAGGGCATTTTAAAAATTACTATTTAACACTGCGTGAGAAAAAACAAAAGCGCCTCTGTTTGGTTTGAAAAACCTCAAGACGGCTGCCATTACTCTGGCTTTTGGCAACACAGCAGTGACACAGCATGACGACAATGACAAACTCCACCCTCGGACACATAGTACTCCGGTTTTCCTGTACACATGGACCTAAAGCATGAAGCGTATCAAAAACTATTCACCTTGGCCAAACGGAACTGTGTTTACATGTGGACAGACATTGTATCCGCGCAGAAAAATAGATGGTTTCAAAATAACCAAGTACGTGTGGACAGGGCCTTAATGTTATTATGTACCTATAAGAATAGAAGAGATAAATAGGAATAATATTATTTATATTATTTTATATTATATAATTAATATTATTCATTCATTCATTCATTCATTCATTTTCCATTCCCGCTTATTCCCTTTCGGGGTCACGGGGGTCTGCCGGTGCCTATCTCCGGCACACATTGGGCGAGAGGCGGGGGTACACCCTGGACAGTTCGCCAGTCCATCGCAGGGCAACATTCACACACACACATGCACACCTAAGGGGTATTTTAGATTAGTCAATTAACCTAACCGCATGTTTTTTGGGATTGTGGGGGAAACCGGAGTACCCGGAGGAAACCCACGCAAGCACAGGGAGAACATGCAAACTCCTTCCAGGAAGGTCACCTTGAACCGACAACCTTCTACCTGGAAGGCCACAGTGCTACCCACTGCGCCACTGTGCTGCCCATAATTAATATTATTTTAAATAAAATGAATCATCAGCTGGAGAATCACCCTTTTTTTACGGAAAGATGGCCCATTGTTTAAATACTTGAATTCCGCCCAATATATTTTTTAATCTGTGATGCAAATTAATATCAAATGTAATATTTTGTTCCCAGAGTCAATTTTTTTGCACTGCATCCACCAATTAATATTATGGCAGATGTGGTAACAACGATAAAATGGTTTCTTTAAAAAACATTCTATAGTGATTTTCAGCTAAATCTATAAAAATGCTAAACAATAAAAAAAAATTACAACTGAAACACTTGCTGTACAATAGAAAGAGCAAAGAGCAGGTTTTCACCCACATTCTTTAAATAGTTTGCAATTGAAATGACTTATTATCTTTAATGTAAAGAATTATTAAAAAACAGAATGCACTGTACATCAGAGTATTCAGCATTCGTTCATTTTACTACTATCTAAAGCAGGGCTCTGCAATCTATGGCTCAGGATCCACTAGTTTTTCTGATGGAGGGTGAGACAATTAGGTCAACTCAAGAAATAATTGTCATGGAGATAGATTTTTCTCAATAAAACTCAATACGTATATGAACATGTTACAGTGGAAGTTTGTTGTCCTTTGAATTAATGTGCAATAGACATGAATATCAGACATGCAGAAATAATGTTAATCAGGAGATTAATAATGGAGAATGTTCTTAATGAAAATGAACTCATAAGATCAACCTTATTTTTGGTGAACGCATAACACAAAAAAACGTAAAACAGTTTAGTTTTTGATTGTAAGAGTGTTGAGTTAAAGTATTATAAAAGAGAACAAGCTGAAATTCTGGTGGCAGGTCAAATTAAAGATGTTTTTTGGAATTTGGTGCTTGGAACAGATGAAATGGAACATATTGATCAGTCTCTGCGTTTAGAATAAAAACCGCTACAAACTAAAAAGTGTTTTCTTTAACATCTTGCAACTCCATGCAGATTGTATTTGGTGGAAAATTGGTAAAAATGGCTCTGTTGATGCAAAATGTTGCAGTCATTGTGCAGGTCAAACTATAAAATGTTCAAACTGGGTTTGCTATTAAAAAGTGTTTTAAATGTATTTGCTTTCAAACCCAGATAAAACGGCATTGACTTCAACAATTGTTATAGATTTCAATAGTCATAAATTCGCCTTTATGTAACGTTTCGAGAGTTCTTTCATGGATTTAAAGTTCGTAATATTTAGGCTAAAGTACATATAGACCATCAGATACAAAATCCCGTGCAAACATGCATTGTAGTAGAGTAGCTAAGTTCCTACCATATCTACTGGTTCCGTTAAACAATAAAGGAGCAGCTAGAACTCTCCGCCGAGGACTCCCTCCCTCTGCCTGGCTCCGGAATGTAAGGACTTAGGCTGAATGCTCCTCAAACCCTAACCAGAAAGCCCGTCGGAGTGACGCGAGGTGGCGCGGTGTGTTCCCAAAGAGATGCGGAAGCGAGGAGAACCAATAGGGTCTCTTTTCTGGCCTGTTACGATTGCATGGACTATCAGATGACGGGTTCACAGTCTGAACCTGAGATCTGAACCAAAGCAACCCCTCCAGGGCCCACCGAGAACTCAGTCACCAGGAAAAAAAAAAGCTTAGAGCGTTTGCTTTGTTACAAGAGAACCCCATTCGACTTATACACACCGTTTTAAACAAATATAACGGGAGTGTACGAGCTAAACATTCTTTTTGAACCGCTTCACCTCGAGAATCTGGCAGTGAGCCGTTTCTTGTGAAGAGATTCCTGGGGAAGTTATGTAACCATCCGGATGCGACGTCTGGGAGCTTGAAAAGCGTTTAACGTGTATTACATTTAGTAACTCTCTCCCGAAGGACAGTAGAATTCCAGTTGGATTTAGTGTAATGAACTCCTCTTAAGTCTTTTATCACTCGTCATTCAGCAAAATTGTGTTATTTTTAAGTAAATTGCTACCATCTTGTGGAGCTACAAACAGTTGCATCCTGTCAGGGTACACTTCTTCATAATGTTTCATTTAAAACAAGACAAATCTAACCGATAATCCAATCGACCTGCAAATTTTAAATGAAAAGTGTGTATGGTTCTTTTGTGCAAAAGTAATGTTTTTGGGAGGTGTGAACAAATTCTTGCAACAACAAAAAAATATATATGGGTAGTTGACAAATAATACGAATCTGATTGTCTGAGTCACGTGGAGATAAAAAAGTTATATCTTTAGCGAAATATATTTGAATGTTGTTTCTCTGACATGATATAGGAAAATGCTACCAAGGGTAAGTATTTTAAGATTTCTACTTTTGATCCAAACATAAAAAGTATAACGGTGACAGTCATGTGATATGCTGATGTTCACTTTTTTTTTTTTGACCAAAAAACCTGCTTTGTTTGTGGTAATTCATGTAAATATTTTTCTTTTGTTTGCTCACTTTCTATTTAGTTAATTTATATTTTCAAGCGTTATTTGACTTTTATAAATTGCACTAGAATTACGGAAAGAATTGCTTGACTGTTTTTAACATTTTAACATTTCCTCTTTTCCAGGTCACGTCTGGTGATCAGCCTGCCAGGGATCTCCATAATAAAGCAAACCACATGAAGATAATTGGTTTACCTGGCTTGATTCCCCCAGTAGGCAACTGCTGCACTGACCAAGCCTCTTTGGGTGGAGTAGCTTCCCCATGTAGTTCCCTATATGAATTGGAATCGGTAGTGTGGGTATTCCCACATATCTAAAACATGCTAATTAAATATCCAAAACTTTTTAACTGGATTTAAATCATTTAAAAAATGCTATAGTTGTTAAACTCTTAATACATAATGACAAACGCACATTCTTATGGAAGCTCACAGATCGAGCGCGCATTGTATGGAAACGGGGCAGCGTTTACATATTAAGTTAAAGAAAAAAAATTTTTTTTTATTCAAGAACATCGACTCAAGCACACACAGAGTCACGTTAATCACCAATTTATCGCCCACCCCTAACCTAAAATGAAGCATGGGGATGGAAGCATCATGCTCTGTGCTCCTTTACAGGGGACTGAACGATTACACTCTATGAAGTAGAGGATGAACGGGGCCATGAATTGTGAGATATTGGGCAAAAACCTCTTCCCCTCAGTCAGAGCACTTAAAATGGGTTGTGGTTGGGTCTTCCAGCATGACAATGACGGAAAGCACATAGCCATGGAAAACCAAGGTGTTGCTCCATAAGAAGCATAGCAAGGTTGGGGATTGGCGTAGCCAGTGTCCAGAGCTAAATCCAATAGAAAATCTTTGAATGAAGGTGAAACTCTGTGTCGATCAAAGACAGCCCTGATGCCTGATTGATCTAGAGAATATCTGCATGGGGGACTCGGCCCAAATCTCTCCCACAAAGGATATTTTTGACTGTGATCAAACAATTATTTGCCACAGTTATAAATTGTTAAAAAACATGCAAGGTGATTTCAGGTTTTTCTTTTTAGATATGCTGAAAATTCCATAAGCCCACATGATCTTTAAGTAGGAGAACTTGCAATATCACAGGGTGATCAAATACTGTGTACTGGTGCGGTCGCTCTGACACTTTCAAACAATTACCTTGTAAATCTATAGAGATGGATTTTCATTGATTTCAAAATAAGCAATTTTCTTGTCCTCCAAACAGCAAATTTTAACCAAGCGTCCTTTCTCGGCCTGAGGGTTTCAGGACAATGTGTTACCAATTGTTTTATTGGCCCAGCTGCCTTGAGAAAATCCTCCCCTATAGTTCTGAGCTAGTTCTTGTGATCATTGAAACTCCATGAGGGAGATCTTGCATCAAGTATTTAAGGAGATTGTTAGTTATTTTATCTCTTTTTTTTTATCTGCGGATAATCTTTCAAACGGTTGTCACCACCTCACCAATCAGCTCAGCGATGGCCTTGTAGACCTTGTGAGGTTCCACAATCTTGTCACTGACATTCTAGGACAGCTCTTTGGTCCGGGGAATGGAGAAGATTTCATTAAGTGGATCCAGACATTGATCTTTGACAACAGGAGGCAAAGCTCACTGAGCAGACGGTCTTATCTGGAGGTGTTTAAATAAAGCGAGGGTGAAAAAAGTCAAAGCTATACGGCACATTCTTGCAATCTGCAACTATCAGTTTTATGTTGGCTGCAGTTATTGCTTAGTCGATTTTCAAGCTGATCCAGATGTCATTAGTCAGGAGGATTCAGAGATAAGTTAATGAGAACCATGACCTACTCTGACAAGTGGCGATGAACTTGTACTTTTGACCAGGGGTCAGAAATAAGGTGCAAAGCTTAACTTAGAACAAAAAAAGTATTATATTCTGGTTCTTGCTGCTATTTGTTATGGCAATAAACTTTTGCAAACTTATCGATTGACCCGTGTTTATGATATTTCTTATTTTATACATAGATCTTGCTTGTTCTTTTGTTCACTATAGTGAGGGTTTTCACAAAAAAATCACCACCCATCCCAGTCCACATACACGTCTCAGAGATCATAATTTATTAAATTATTTTGTTTTTAGCAAAAGTACATATAAGCACTTCATTATCTGTTATCGAAGAAATCTAATGAACACCTGAGCAAAGTATTTTGTGGTAGAATTTATTCTGCTCATTCGCGATCTGCAAGATCTCTTGCTCTCGCTCCCTCACTCTATCCTTGTAGTTCTCAATTATTACAGTAGAGGGAGCACTCACCTCTGTTTTGAGGTTTTCACATAAACAGTGCTTTTCTACTTTACTATCTGCTCAAATAAATTACCTTTGAAAAATGCTTGAATAATTTTTTTAGTACAACACCTGCTTTTTTTGCAAATATTTTTAAATTTCATTAGGCATCAATTTCACGGCAAACCTCAATTTTTTTGCAAAACAATATTGTATTTTGTCTTTTTACTGCAAAAATTGAGAATGAACAGTGTTTATGTTTTATAACAAAAAATAATAGTGTTAAGACAAAATAAAAACATAAATCCATGAGTAAAGCTAAGACAAGGTCAAAACAATGTGAAAATCGTATTTACAAAACAGTTGCACTTCTCCTAAACCTTATACACTGTTCCAAGCACTTTTTGTGCTAGAACCTTGAAAAACGCAAGCCATCTCACAGGTCTTGTACTTACCGTCTTTTCACCACTTGATGGCATTAGTCACATCTTCACCAGTAGCCTTTAATTTACAAACTTTGTGATGATACTGCAGTATTGTTTTTTTGGGGCTAATTAAAGAAAAGTCAAACATTCGGTTCGTTTCACTAAGCATTAATTAGTTTCTGTCAATCACAATTATTTCTGTCAGTTAACAGGTTTTGTTAATCAATGTCATCATTTCTTTTATTATTTAGAATTTGTAGAAACATGTACTGCTTTATCACACTGAGCAGTCTGTAGCGGTTTCTCGTGGATTTTTTTGCTGTGCTGTGATGAATATTATGCAAAGTATTGAATGTAGTTTGAATAACATACAGCTTTTTAAATGAAACATTTACATGTGTCCTGCTCACGCAAGCACACACTTCTTTCAATCAAACAAGACGTGTTTTTGTCAATGGGTATTTACTGAAGTGTACAAATTACACTGTGTGCGATGTGTAACACAGCTGTAAGATGAAGGAATGTTTTGAGTTTTAAATGTGAAAGTACAAGGTTCGAGTTAAAGTCTTGAGAGGCACCTCCTCTCAACTCTCTCCTCTGGTTATTCCCAGCTCCTCTTCTCGTTTCTCTCACCCAGCTTCTCCACTCAGCTCTCTCCTCCAGTTCTGCCCAGCTTCTCCACACAACTCTCTCCTCCAGTTCTGCCCAGCTTCTCCACTCAACTCTCTCCTCCAGTTCTACCCCGTTCTTCCTCTCAACTTTTTCATTTCTCCTGGCTAGTTCTGCCCAGCTCCTCCTCTCAACTATCTCCTCTAGTTCTGCCCAGCTCCAACGCTCAACTTTCTCCTCCAGTTCCACCTAGCGCCTCCTCTCAACTCTTTCCTCCTGTACTGCCCCGTTCTTCCTCTCAACTTTTTAATTTCTCTTGGCTGGTTCTGCCCAGCTCCTCCTCTCAACTGCCTCCTCCAGCTCTGCTCAGCTCCTCCTCTCAACTCTCTCCTCTAGCTCTGCCCAGCTCCAACGCTCAACTTTCTCCTCCAGTTCTACCTAGCGCCTCCTCTTATCTCTCTCCTCCAGTTCTGCCCCGTTCTTCCTCTCAACTTATTTCTCTTGGATGATTCTGTCCAGCTCCGCCTTTCAACTACCTCCTCCGGCTCTGCCCTGCTCCTCTCAACTTTCTCCTCCGGCTATGCCCAGCTTCTCCCCTCAACCTTCTCCTCTCATTCTGCCCAGTTTCTCCTCTCAACTTTCTCCTCCGGCTCTACCTAGCTCCTCTCAACTGACTCCTCTGGTTCTGCCAAGCTCCTCTCAATTGTCTCCTCTGCTGGTTCTGCCCAGCTCCTTCTCTCAACTCTCCCCACTCGTTCTGCCCAGCTGCTCCTCTCAATTCTCTCCTATGGTTCTGCCTAGCTACCCTCTCAACTTTTTTTATAGGCTCTGTCCACCTCCTCCTCTCAACTCTCTCCACCAGTTCTGCTCACCTAGTCCTCTCAACTCTCTCCTCTCGTTTTGCCCAGCTTCTCCTTAACTCTCTCCCCTTGATCTGCCAAGCTCCTCCTCTCAACTCTCCCCTCTGGTTGTGCCCAGTTCCTCTCAACTTTCTCCTCTGGTTCTGCCCAGCTCCTCTTCTCAACTTTCCTGGCTGGTTCTGCTTTACTCCTCCTCTCAACTCACTCCACCGGTTCTTCTCAGCTCCTCCTCTCCACTCTCTCCTCCAGTTCTTCCAAGCCCCTCCTCTCAAGTCTCTCCTCTCATTCTGCCAAGCTTCTCTAACTCTCTTCCCTGGTACTGCCTAGCTCCTCCTCTCAACTTTCTCCTCCAGTTCCGCCCAGCTCCTCCTCTCAAGTCTCTCCGCTGGTTCTGCCCAGCTCCTTCTCTCACCTCTTCCCACTCGTTCTACCCAGTTGCTCCTCTCAATTCTTTCCTCTGGTTCTGCCTCGCTAACCCTCTCAACTTTTTCCTACAGGTTCTGTCCACCTCCTCCTCTAAACTCTCTCCACCAGTTCTGCCCACCTCCTCCTCTCAACTCTCTCCTCCTGTTCTACCCAGCTTACCCTCTCAACTCTCCCTTCTGGTTCTGCCCACTTCCTCTCAACTCACTCCTCTGGTTCGGCCCAGCTCCTCTTCTCAACTCTCCTGGCTGGTTCTGCTTTGCTCCTCCTCTCAACTCCCTCCGCCAGTTCTACCCAGCTCCTCCTTTCAACTCTATCATCTCATTCTGCCCAGCCCCTCCCCTCAACTCTCTATTCCAGTTCTGCCTACCTCTAACTCTCAACTCTCTCCTCTCATTCTGCCCTGCTCCTCCTATCACCACCTTCTCCCATTACCACTCCCTACTGGTTCTGCCCATTTTCTCCCAACCACGGTCCTCCAGCAGTTCTTCTGATCTCCTGCTGATCTTCACTTTCCCTTCTTAACTGGGCTCAAATTCAATCAGCTTATTGCTTCACTCTGAGGTGCTTATCTTCCTCCCTGCTCTGCGTCCAACCTTTCTGCTCCTCGAATATCTCAAATCATCTTCCCCATCTTATTCTTTCCATCCAGTCGTGAGGTTGCACCTTCCAAAAAAGTCTGTTTACTATGTTTCACTGTAACACTTTGTATTGCACATTACTGTAAATTAGTCTCTGTACATGTTTACCCTCACAATCTTAACTCTTGTGTGTATCGTTCGCCTTGTGAAGTGTCATCTTTAGATGCTTGTATTTAGTGGAATATTTGTGCATATTATTAACACAATTACATATTTAACAGCGACACCTAATTTTGTTACCTAATGTTCTATACAATAATTAGTTACAAACCATTTGATTGGAAAGTATTGTGAAGTATTCACATTTTCTCTATGCCATCTATCACCTTCAACATGTCAAGGAAATGTTTCAGGAATGCTGCAGACCTTCGTCGTTGGTATGAAAATATGACTGATATATGTTATAATATGTTTATTGCAGGTTACTGTAAAACAAAGACCAAAGATAACATCGTTGAGTGTGGGGCTTTTGTTAGAGCTGTCAGGATTGCATCGAAGAGGCTGACCCAGGATCAGCAAGTTGCTTTTTGGAGTGTCACTTCCTGTAAATGCAGAGAGAGGCAGTGCTGAGTTAAAGACACAAACACAGACACATTACTGCAAAATAGCGAGAGAAACGAGAGCGAGGAGCTGATCTTGTTTCTGACGCCCCGTGTATGATTTTAAACATTGATCATGCATATATCGAGAAGATCCGACTAATTCGGTCGCCCGGGTATATGTGAAGGGGGCAAAGCGAAACCTTCTCCTTTGACAGGCGGATTTATTGCTCCAGTTGAAGACATCATTGCTGGGAATATTGGATATTATTACTGTTCATTTTTTTTTGTTTGAGGAGAGTGAGGCTTTTGAACATGGGATGTTTGGGCAACAGCAAGACAGAGGACCAACGCATCGACGAGAAGGCGCAGCGAGAGGCGAATAAAAAGATCGAGAAACAGTTACAGAAAGAGAGACAGGCGTACAAAGCTACGCATCGCCTGCTACTGTTAGGTAAGAGGAAATCTCCGGCTTGTGTGATGATCAGAGATAAGAGTGTATCTTGATCAAAGATGCACAGAGATGTCCATCACATGTAGAGGCTAAAGCTCGGCTCATCTATTTGTTGTTTTCTCGCTGTGATTTGAAGGCGCTGGAGAATCGGGGAAGAGCACCATAGTGAAACAGATGCGGATCCTTCATGTGAACGGCTTTAACGCAGAGTAAGTGTTTATTCAGCATTATTTACTGCCATTGGGCCTGTGGTGTGTTTAACGGATGCAGTAGCGCTGCGTGCAGCGTCCTGTGCGTTTCTGTCGCAAAACCGAGCAGCCGTGTACGGCGTTTGTGTTCAAGCGCGAGGCATCTTCTGGCCTCTTTTTATTTAATCAAAACACCACTAATTATTGTCATGTATTATTTTAGATACAGTTTTTGTCTTTATTGCTGAGGTTGATATGCATTTCTTTGTTGGGGGCCTCGTTTCCTGGTCACTGGAAAGTCATATAATAAATAAGTTGGTTTGCTCCTAGCAACGGAATGTAATACAATTTAAGAATTTATATGTTTATTACAAATAATGTGACGTAAAGTTTTTAAATGGGTCAAACAAGCATAATGGGTTACATTTAAAGAGTTTGGTATAAATCCATTAATGTTCAATTGAGAAAAAAAGGGTTTTGTTATTAAATATGTTTATCAGTTACGAATTCATCATAACGAGTCTCTACGAACATAGAAAATTCTAAATATTTTATTTACTAAATGCTGTAACTCTTAAAATAACGAAAATACAACACTAAGTTGCAAGCAGCGATCAAAGGGCTCTCACAAAGGGCACTCGCACAATGTACTAAGACCAGTCCTCGGTTGGGAGATGTATTCAAGCGCAAACTGTTAACATTTCGGGACAAAACTGGCAAATAAATAATAAAAACCACACCATAAGATGTCAGATTACTGGATGGCACTATGAATCAGAATGAATAGTGTTCTATTTATTGTATCAATGTTAAATGCTCTTTTTCTTATGGCCACCTGGTGGAGCTTTGATTGATACTGTAGGTTGCCATATCAATGTGTTCAGGCATGGTGTCTTAACATACGTAGCAAATTTGATACCAATTGTACATTGTATGGCAGTTCTAACTACTTCATAATGGTTTCATTTGCCAATGGCCACTGTTCACACATAGTTTAACTAAATCAAAAAAGCTTGCCAATAGAACATCCAGTTTGTCTTAAGATGGGGATGAACAGATTCAGTCTTTAGGAGGAGTTATAAAAGTATGTCATGAGCAAAAGTGGCCTTTTCTAGGTTTTAGAGGTTTTTACTAAATAATCGACTAGCTGTCGAGTTTGCAAATGCAATCTATATTGAGTCATGGTACCATACACATGTTTGCCAATCTTCATTCGCGTACAAGAAACAGTTAGCAAACTATAAGATTTAATGCATACAGAGCCATTTTCCCCAACCATTTTTCTGAACCCCTATTAGGCGTACATTTTCACCAGTTTTAACTTGTGTGCAACTTTCTGTGACTTAATGAGCATGTTTCGACCCTCAAAAATGCACCAAAAGCTGTAAAACAATAACACTCTAGGTAATTACAATAGGGTTTTACTCGCCTTTGGTGCTTGAGCCCTAATTACTATTGCACATTAACTGTATTGAAGGCCACAATGATCTTGTGGTATATTCCAATTCTTTCATTGATGTACATTTTAAAAACAATGTTTGTGTGAAATGTTGAAGTTTATGAACTCACCTAGTGCTGTACAGAACCTTGCTTTACAGACAGTTCAGAAATCCGCTTGACAAAAGCTTTTCTCTTGTGAGCAGCAGGAGATTTATTCCATTTGTTCCATTTGATCAAAAATTGTGACAGGAATTGGACCAACTTAATTTCTGCTCAAAATAAAAGCAGACATTTGTCATGCTTCATGCTTATTTTCGGTGTTAACACATTCTTTAAAAATTTACAATTAAAATTTTTTTTAAAATAAAGTTATTTTTATTTTGGACACAACTATTTAGGTACTGTTTAAATATCTCTCTAGATGTCTTTTCTAATTTTATTATTAGAAAAATAATCACATGATCCTCTAAAAATTAATCACAATTAATTGCAAACATTCCAACATAACATATTTAAATGTTAATTAGTTGGAGGAAAACACTTTTTAAACATGAAAAAACAGTGCCAAATAAACATTTTAATGAAGAGTTTCAACTTTTTTTGTTTAAGGGCCTTAATGGAGTAGTGTTTTGTCTACAACAATTTATTTGTTAAAACACAACTTGTGCAGGTCAGTGCCAGACATAATTGAGAGATTAAAATGAATATGAAATTGTTAAAACAAAGAAAAGACAGCAGGAGTAAATAAAAAAAGACATAAAGAAATAAAAATGAGTATGGCAGCTTTTCTAGATCCAGTTTAATTTGGAGACATCAATTTTTCTATAATTGTCATATTTCCAGGTTTACTGCTTTTCCAGGTTTACTGGTATAACATCGAGGCTTGCTTTATTACTGGAGATTCCTAATGGGTGGTGCATCTCTTGTTGAAAGCGGAGCACTCAAACCCGGAAGTGGTCCTGTGTTCACTATACATTCATCACGTTTCTCACACGTTCTATGCAAAATAAATTAGCTTATTAGCAATAACTGTGCATTAATTACATCACACTAATTTAAAATATATAATAATGTTCTAAGACATTGTCATTTAATGAGTATCAGTTGTTTCTTATGTGAATTGCCATCACCTCAATCTGCTTCAACACTGTAATGTTGGCTGCAAATGAGGATTTTCTGATGAAGCTTGAAGCTTGGGAGATCTTCAAGAGCTTTCAGTTGCTAAATATAAAACTACACTTTCTTTATGCATACGCTGAGCACGTATAGTGGTGCACAGCATAGTCTGAATGCTTACAGGACCTCATATATCAATGCTACATGTTAGGGCTGCCCGATTAATTGTAAAATAATCGTAATTCAGAAGCTATAATCAATAATTTTTTCCTGCTCGATTATTTCAATTACTTACCCTTTAAAAACACTACTGCATATGTAATAACAAGACCTTGTTTTTTTTGGGATATGTGTGCTTTAATTTCAGCTGTTCATTCATTTATGTTAAATAAATCATCCTAGATTGAAGATACGGTGTGTTTTCTTCAATTATTGTAATAATCAAGTAATGTACTCTTCATTTTAAAATCGCTCATTTGTAATATGTAAGCATCTTTATGGTACAAAACTTCTCAGTGAATTATTAGAGCAAAATCATAATTTTAATAAAAGAATTGTTCAATAATTGTAATCAAGCTAAAATCTTCAATTAATCAATATATAGATTTTAGGCCCAATCCCACTGTGTATACACAAAAAACGGTCAAATGTCATCATTCAAGTTTTACCAATAGGGAATTGAACATGAGTTTCTCCATGGAAGCTTTATGTCTGGCGTATGCTCTTTTTTTTAGTTTTTGGCCCTTTGGCGACTCCTATACTGGATTCACTAATAGTGAATTGAACATGAGTTTCTCCATGGAAGCTTTATGTCTGGCGTATGCTCTTTTTTTTAGTTTTTGGCCCTTTGGCGACTCCTATACTGGATTCACTAATAGTGAATTGAACATGAGTTTCTCCATGGAAGCTTTATGTCTGGCGTATGTTCTTTTTTTCAGTTTTTGGCCCTTTGGCGACTCCTATACTGGATTCACTAATAGTGAATTGAACATGAGTTTCTCCATGGAAGCTTTATGTCTGGCGTATGCTCTTTTTTTTAGTTTTTGGCCCTTTGGCGACTTCTATACTGGATTCACTAATAGTGAATTGAACATGAGTTTCTCCATGGAAGCTTTATGTCTGGCGTATGCTCTTTTTTTTTAGTTTTTGGCCCTTTGGCGACTTCTATACTGGATTCACTAATAGTGAATTGAACATGAGTTTCTCCATGGAAGCTTTATGTCTGGGTATTCTCATTTTTGTAAATTTTTTTCTTTTATAAATTTTCTAATAGTGAAATGAACATGGGAATGTGCGGTTCTTCACACAAGCTTCATGTCTGGCGTATGCTCTTTTTTTTTTGGGGGGGGGGTTGTCCTTTGGTGACTCCTATACTAGATTCACTGATAGTGAAATGAACGTGAGTTTCTCCATGCAAGCTTTATGTTCGGCGTATGCTCATATTTGATGTTTTTGTCCTTTGGTGACTCCTATAGGTGATCAAGTGAAGCAGTAAGTCAATTTTTAGTTAAGTCTATTACTCTAGCATTTACACAGGACCCATAAAATGCATGGTCAAAAACCATTCAGATGAACCCATAATATCTGATAGTGAATTTAAAGTGATAACAAGCTGCTTAAAGTAATTTTGAATTCACTTTTTTTCAGTATTTATTTACAGACAGGAGTGTTTTAAATAGATTTGAGCACAGAGATAAAGTCTCAAACCTGAGTTTGCTGATTCGCAATTCATCTGACTTTGTGACTAAACATAGTGTGAGAATGCAGCGTTTCTTTTTAAATTCCTTTTTAAAATGTATTTTTTTGCCATGTCAGTGGTTTTCACCATACCATGGACTCCGTTAGGCCATTTCCAATTGAAATGTCGGTTGAATGGCACTCCGGCTGCCAAAAGCACTGTATGATTAAAGTGTCCTCATTAACATATTCCAATGTATATAAATTGATGCAGGATATGGGGTGGGGTGTTCTGCTTTTGTGTGTGCGCTCATTTTCACGTTGATTTGGATGTACAAAGGGAATCTGCATGGGAACCTTTGTACTTGCAGATTGAAACGTGGAATGTTTTTGTGCAAAAGTACATTTCCAGCTTTGTACCTATGCAGCATTTTATTTAAAAAATCTATGCAAATGTTGAAGAAGCCCCAGAAGCAGGTCATCTATTTAAATGAAAAATCTAAATTAGTTACAGTTACAACAGTAAAGAGTAGACTTCTTCAAAAACAGCTTTAAAATAATACAAAGATTAAATACAAAGAAATTAGAAAGTTTGAGTTTCTTCTCATTGTAGAGGTAGGGAGCGAATATATCTGATTTGGGCGCTCTAGCCCACTCTAACAAAGGATCCATTTTACATTACATAATTGACCTGCTGCTAAGCTCAGCCCCCCATTGGTAACTGTTGCCAACTTGGCCAACCAGAGAACCCTTCATTGTTTTTCAATGGAACTAAAAGTATGTTTTGGACCAGTTTTGGTCAGAAAAGAGATACGATTTCTTGAGAATTGAACCTTTAAAGAATCGAAAGAACAGATTTAAATGTAAAAAGTTCAAATAGAAAAGAAAATCTCCTGTGTGGACTACCACACAACTTCCAAAGCAGACATTTAGCTACACCTTGTTTTGTTGAAGCTGAAGGTCAATAAGACTTGGAAGTGCCTAAAAGTGCTCAGCTGTGATTGGCTGGTTCTTCCTTTTGAAGTGGGATAAAGCAATAGCTCCAGAGTCTGAAGTTGACTCATCTTTTGTCTTCAATTTGCCATAAATCTTGGATAATGTGTTTGTTAAAAAATGCTTATGTATAATAAAATAAGTAAATTGTGAAAAATATTGATTATTATATAGTGTTGCGGGATCTGTTGCGGGATCAGTTGACTGCCTACTTTAGGTACATGTTACAAAAGTGTTCATGGCTAACTGACAGTGTACCTTTAATCAAGGACATGCTGAGAGTTTCTCAGGGGCAGGGGCTCAAAAGAAAAAAGGGGGAACCAAATACAACATTTACTAATTATAGAGTGTGATATAATATAGTAATTATTATGATTGTGTGCTCACAATTAATGAATAGAACTCTACTGAAATAGACAATTAATTTTTATTTAGCCAACCAAATCTGGCTTTTTTTCGCATCATATTTTTAAAATAGCAAGAAACAATTGTATTTTATTTATTTATTTTTTCAAAACTTGTATTTGTATACTGTCTTCACTCTCCTCCTTCATATTTGGATAAAATATTACGATTCCTTTATAACTACACAAATTTATAATGTCCCGAAGGAAGTGCTGGTAGCTGCAACTGTATATTGCATGTATCTTAGAATTTTGTCTGGTTAGTTGTTATGTATACATTGATAATTAATTTATATAGCTTTCTGTCAATATTACACTTTGAAAACTTTAAAATCTGAGATAGGAGCTGCTCATAGAAGTAAATTGATTTAAACAGTTCTATCTCAAACTTCTTGTGCAAATTAATTTAGTTGTTGGAGTACACCATGCCCGACCCTATCAATATGATTATGTTTTCTGTTCCGGTTGGCAATGAATGCAAATCTTCAAGAAGCTGCATGAATATGATGCACATTTGACTTTTATAGCACAAAGCGTTATTGAGGTCCAAAATTTTTATTTAGTGACAAAAAAGGGGCTGATCCTCTTATATAATAACAAAGGGTGAGTGCTGTACTTAATTAAAAATTTCTATTTTGAAACACGTAAAATTTATATGATTTTTATTCATATTTTTCATTGCACCAATTGTGCATTAAATTGATTATTTTCTAAATTAAGATAATACGAACTAGATGGCTAAAGTTTGTGCACATTTAAAAGTATTCCATAAGCAAAATGGAGCGGTTGCCAAGGTAGAATTTTGGTTGCTATGGCATCATACAAAGTGCCCTGCGTTGATTTGAGCAATATAAACCAACCTTACGTCTCTTTGATTTTCCTTAACTGAGATGGTCAAATTGGTTGCTATGATAAACAGTCAGGTTGCTATGGAGGGGTCAGTGACATAATATGTTTCATTTGTCACCATAAATTATTTAAACCAACCCCATGTCTTTATCATTTCCCAAAGCTGAGGTGTGCTGCGGAAAACATGGTCACTAGGGTAAAGAGTTCAGTTTCTAGGGAGCTGTCAGTGATGTTATAAAAATGTTACTATGAGTAACATAAACAAATCCTCATTTCATCTTGATATTTCCATTGCCTTTTCCTGTTTTTTTCAATGCCCATTGTAAGTCTATTATAAATATTTAACCCCTTTTAGTGCCTAGGGTTCAAAGAGTTTTGCACAGTGCTTGGTATGTTCTTGCACAGGCTGATGAAGTCCACAAGTGTGGTGTATTTGAAGTTTCTATGAGGTTCTCAGTTAAGTCCTCATGTTAAGTCAATGGAAAATTGAAAGGGAAATGAAAAAGGATTATTTAATTGTGCAAAAGTCTCTAAATCAAGCTGAGAATTTATTCATTATGTGCCTCGTTCGGACCACCATTTATGCCTATTGTGAGGGACACCTTTTGATCTCTCCTACTATGAGAACCAAGTATTTTTTTAATGAGTTGTCTAAATGTGTGCGATTTTAAAACATATGAAGCATTGTGATGCTATTTATCAATAGTTTCATGTCTTAATGACCAAATTTTCTTTTTCTACACAGAGAAAAGAAGCAAAAAATATTGGATATACGGAAAAATGTGAAGGATGCCATTGTGGTGAGTTATATTTTGTAGATAAACTGCATGAAATGAAAAAAGTATGTTTTAATCAATTAGCTAAACAGATTTTTATCTTTTTCAGACAATAGTATCGGCCATGAGCACCTTAACTCCCCCTGTTTCAATCGCCAACCCTTCCAATCATCCTAGAGCAGAGTACATCAAAAGCATAGCTCCACTGTCAGACTTTGACTACACAGAGGTAAGAATCTTGATTATAATGTCTTGTTATTTCAAAGATCCTCAAGTTGGAAAAAAGGGTATAAATCCGTAAATAATAAATGGAGGATAAAGGTGTTTGCATGAAAACTTGTGTAGTACACTAGTCTAGGGGTGTGGACATAGCATATATGGAAGACCGGTGTGTTGGTTATAATAATCTAATAAATTTAAAAGATAAAAGAAACCCAACAATCTCGAAAAGTGAGATTTTATCAAATTCTAAATCGTAAAAATATTTACATTGTGTACAAATAAGAAATACCACAGGAGTAATCTTTTCCGGCTAATCTAGCTAAGCTAACTATATACATGCTAATCTAACTGTCCTATGTAAAGTGCGTCCAACTCCCTACTACCCAAATTAAGTAGGGTTAAAAGTTAAACTAGTCAAACTGCAATAGGTCATTCAAGAATTTCATTAAATATTATTAAACTATTGTTCCATTCAATTCAAATTTTCAATTAAGCAGGCAGGAAAGGGATAAAAAGTGGGTACATTTTGGCAGGAGGGGCTCTAAAGATTTATCTAAAAATTTTGTCCTGTGCAGTTTTCTACTTTGTCACTAAAGAGCCACGTGTATATTTCATGCAGGACATAAAAGTGACATATACTCAATACAAGGGATGCGCCAATACCGAGCTCATGTGCTCATAGTCGTATTTGTAAAAACACTCCGATACCCTGCGACATCATCAACAGACTGTCAGGCTCAGCAAGGATGGAAACATTTCAGAAATAATGATGACAACCCACGGGATGGCAGACTGGTTCAGAAAATTTCAAGGGTAGGTACAAAATATTACGAGTAATATGCTAAAATATCTGCAACTAAAACAAAAAATTAACATGGAGAATGTGGCATAGCAGTAACGTTAGCTGGTAGAAATGGCAAGCGATAACATGAGATCCAAACAAATAATTGAGATGCTGCATTGTTTTTGACGGCCAACCACTTTCAGATATTGATAATGTGAGATATTGTCACCTTCTTAAAATTTTGGAACCAAAGTATGAGAGTCCAAGTCACTGTTATGTCACTGATGGGGTTTTACTACACAAATACATGATACCGCTGTCTTAAAGTTATTCTCACTGTGTCATTACAAAATTGCCACATCCTCAGCAAGTACCATAAATAATATCGGTACTTGAACTTTAAAAAAATGGTATTGGTGCATCAATACTCAATACCAATCAAAAGTTAACAATTAAGTATTGCTAATTTCATCATTATACATCAAAAAAGTGACCCAACACACCTCAAAACTGAACCAGGGCTAGAGAGAGCTTTTTCTAGAGAGGGTATTTTCTTTCAATACCCATTGAGCTTTAGAGTACAGTGGTTGAGTCCAACGAGCCAATTCGTTTTGTGGGTTTTTGAGCCATCCTGGCCTAAAACCCACTCCCGTGGCTTTACATGATGCAACGAAGGGATATTTGTTTAAGTAGTTTCAAGAGGAGCAATCATTGCATGCTACCAGTGTTCCCAGTGAAACAGTCAAACTCACAGCACTATCTAAGCCAGTCCTACTTTGTCGCATTTGACTTTGTTCGCGATTCATCCCTTTTTGCTCCACATCCGGACAGCTTGCCTTGTACTCTATGCTCAGACCACAAGGCAGGCCCTGGTGGTGATCTTGTGAAAAAGGTTTTAGATATCAAAATATAAAATTTGAGCTAAAAGTGCAATTGGAAGATCAAACTAATTTCAAACTAATTTCACAACCGTAAAACCAGACTTTTTAACTCTGAGTCAGAGCAGTGGAGTTTGAAGGCGCCATATTATGCAATTTTTAAAGCATTTATAATAAATATGTGAGACGTCTATACTAGCACTGCACCGTTAGTAGCTTTCCAAATGTAATAATAATCATAAAATATAACTGCAAGCAGTAATGCGGGGCCAAGCATCCAGAAGCCAAAACGTGAGCAGAAGTACCATCAAATTGAAAACCAAAGACATATGAAAAAATAAAACCAATAAAATTAAGCACTATTTTAAATTTTATGATTTTTGAACATTAGGTGGCGCTCTTAGTAACTTCTGTTTTGGGGTCAGCCTTTGGTACTGATGACTCACAACAATTTTGGTGTCAATATAGCAAAAGGTTGCAGAGATACAGCTTCGGAAACCACTTGACACGATGGCATCATGATCGTCATGGCTCTTATCGAAAACGCTAACTACAATCAACAAAATATGAATAACTTTTGCCAGCAAGGTCTAAGGATGTTCTGATTCAAATTTGGTGAGAAACGGTCTGGGTGGAGTTAGAAAAGGAAGGTTTTCAGCTAATTCAACACGGTTCACAGGAAGTTCAAATAACTATGGTAAGTTTTATATCTATGTTCTCCGCTCAACCTAAGGAAAAAACTGGATGGGATTTTTGACGAAAAGCTAAGGCTAGCAAAGGTTATTAGCATTTTCATTTATTTCTTTGACCACAAGGTGGCGCTGGCTTAAAATTGGTTGAGTCCCTTCAAAGCATGGTGGCAAATACGCACTTGTAGTTTGGGAATCATGGGTAATGTAGTGTGTTATAGCTGCCAGCCGCAAGATGAATAGAATGGTATGAAGTGAGAATTAAGGGTTTTCTGTGTGTCACCCGGGCTGGAAAGTGCATCAAATATTTCTATGTAAGGCTCATCACTTCGGAGGCAAATAAATCCACCGTAAACATCTAGAAATAACAATGTTCATCACACAGTTTAGTGACAGTGTATGATGACGCGCTCTCGTGCTGTTTGTGTGTGGTACAATTAATGAACAAAGTTTTGATCTATTTCATGCAAATATTGCCGGGGTTTGAAATTGGGAATGTGTTTATTCTTTCTAAAAGTGTTACATTGTCATTATTAACCGATTAATGCAAGTGTTTTGTTCAATGTTGGGTTGGTTAGCATAACTGCTAATCTTGCTGCGTCACCATTTATTTGGCAGCAATGCTCTCTGTAACATTGGCTCTGATAACAAATATAAGTTAGTGATTGGGAGGATGTCATCATCCCAAATTGCTTGCTTACACTATAATAAAAAACACACTTTATTGTTCTTCAGCACTTCCGGGTCAGGCAGCGCACCCGATCTGCATAGAGATTAGCTGTATAAGCGAATAATCTGATTGGTCAGTGGGAGGAGCAAGGAACTCCAAGCTGTTTTCAGCAATATAGGATAACACAAACGTGCGTGAAAGATTCTGAATATAATGAAGCATGTTTTTGATGAGGGAACAACACTAAAAGATGGTAGGAATGTCAGAAAAGTTGATTTTGCATAATATGGCCCCTGTAACATGCACTTCTCTGCAGTTTAATTATCACACACCAATGCTTTAACTTAACTGCAAAGATCTCCAGAGAGATGTTTGTCAGTGAAACATTGTGATGTGTAAAACGGTTTACGAGTAGAAGCCTGGATATAGAGTCTAACTGTCTGCATGACCTCAATCTCATTTGCCTTAGGTCACAGGCAATAAGATCAGTTTTATTCTAAACAGTGTCTACATTTATCTCGGTTTTGCAGGGATAGTTATGGGCTTATGCTAACTGAAAAATTGTTGCTTTTATTCCTTGAAGCGGCAGGATTTGTGACAGTGGAGTGAATGAACAACTTTGTCTGTCAGCTTCAATAATACCCATGACTGAGGTGCCCTTGAACAAGGCATCTAACCCACAATTGTTCCCCACATGCCGAAGCAAATGACTGCCTACAGCTTCTGATATGTGCCCACTGTGTGAGCTGGATGTGTGTTCATTGATCAACTGCTTCTAATGTGGGTTTGGATTTTGATTGGTTAAAGGGGTCATATTATTCCCCGTTGATGAGATGAATCAAAATGTCAAATCTAACACTGTTTGTGCATGTTGCTTTAAATGGTTAAACTGTTTTGCTCCTCCCTGCAATATAAATTCAAACTTTCGCATGTATTGGTTCTCTTTCCTTTGTTGAGTAGTGTATCCTTTAACGAGACATAATTAAGAGTCTAAATGAAACCTCTGCCCGACCATGTCCTGACACATTTAAAGGCCTGCAAGTTGATATTTGATATTTTTAGAAATGCACAGATTGATAGGCCAGGGGCCGCATTTAGAATTGGTTTTGGCCACATTATAATGTAATGCAAAATTAAAATGTAATGCAAAAGGGGGCAAGTCCCCGGTACTTCCCCTTTTGCATTACAATTTTTGCTCATAGCTCACTAACCCTGAGAGTAACCCACACATATTACATATCGTTGTGCTCAGCGGAAACTCCTCCAAAAACGTATCTAATTCAATTTCATATCCGTTAACCACCAGCTCTAACGCCAGGCAAATAAACAACAACATATCCGGAGTATAATTCATGACCAAGTTTTTGTTTATGTGCGATATGTATCCACAATATAAATGGAAACACCAAAACCATGGCATCAAATGAAAGCTAACAACCAGCAGAATCCAGCGATATGCAACTCATTTACATTGCACAAAGTATTTCAGAGCAGGGAGCGAAAGTTCCCCGAAAAAAAATGCTAGCAAAAACAAAGCAAGCATTCTTTGGCTCTTTTCTGTAGCTATGTGGTCGCAATAACATGACCAAATATGGAAACACTCCCCGTGCGTAAAAGCAGTCCTCTCCATGCTCCGTGTCCTGTGATTCGTTGGGGATCCTGTCCGTCTCAAAATGGTGGATATCATTGGATTCTACAGATTCAAAGCTTTTCAATGAGGTATAGAGCTCCCGGATTGGAACAGACGGTCGAGGGGTGGGCACACAGGGAAGTTACAAGGTTGGAAGCGCTAGGAATGGGAGGTTACGCAAAGCGCACGAAGACAGCGTAAAGGGGCTTCCACCCCCCTTTTATAGCGTTTCTTTAGGAGTTCTTTTGCTGAAATCATGTCCCGTAAGCAAGAAAAGAAGACCATGAACGTAGCGGAAGCTTTGGACAAGATTTTTTCCATATTTCAATTATTGTGCCAAATTGTGCCTAAATGGATTACGCCTGAACTTTGTTCAACCAAAACCAGTACAGAATATTCGTTTCTTGTAGTATGAACACCAAACTTGCTACAGATGTCCTTCACATGTAGTGGTTACAATTGATTGTGTTTATTTCTTTGTTTACAAGTAAAATAAGAAGATATTAGAGGAAACGTTTTTTTTAGTTCATTTTTTTGGCCAGTTCAACATCATTTACTCTCACCCAGTGTTCTTGACTGTCAAATTAACTCATCCACACCACTCCACAAGAACCCATCTTCATTTTGATACCAAGATTTGCAGTTTAGACCTTGTAAAAGCTGAGAAATGCCTTATAAAGTGAAGGTATAGGATTTTCGGAAAATAGGCCTTAGGGCTTAAGAGGTTAATCTTTGTAACGATGGAAACAAGCCAAAAATAGTCTAAAGTTGTTTTTTAAATCATTTTTGTCACTTTTTCTGCCTTTAATTATAGATACGATAGGAAGGTATGTACATAGGTTACTCTAATTAAACAAATGGGTAGATTTGATTTGCAGTTTGCAAAAATTACTGGCTCCAAATGACATATACACCCAAAATACATGGAGAGAGAACGGGAAAGCCTGGGAATTCTAACAGAGTCCAGAAATTGAACCCAATTTTATTATTTTTTTTTTTTCCAAAATAAACAAAAGCTTTCTGTCAAATCTGGACATATATACTGTTTCAATTTGTATGAACATGTTTGAGTTAATCTCTGTCATGCACTTTACAGTAAAAGTATTCAGTAAAAATTCAGTATTAAAGAAATGGTATTCAATCTTTGTAACAATCAAAACAAGCTAAAAATTCACATTAGTCAAGAAAGACAATCCATGAATCTCTGTTAATTTTGTTAAATTTAAGGTAATTTTTCATCACACTGCCTTGATCATGCATGAACCCAATAGGTCCCCCTGCACAACCACCCCTCTATGTGTCGAGCTCACAAACCATCAGAGTTTGATCATCAAAGTGAGTTGTTCTCCATGTGATCTGTCACAGTCAGAATCCCGCAGAGTGTTCCTTGTGGTCTGTTACTTATACATTTATCATTTAATTTCTTCTTTCTGCTGCCATTTCCACTGATACTCTGTGATCAAATCCATAGTGGAGTGTGTATGTGTCAGGACCGGGAAGTGACAGAACTCAACTGAGATAAAAAATGATTTCATTAGAAATGATCAATAGCAAAACAGAGTAAGAAACATAAAATACCCCACATGTGAAAACCTCAAACGCACTAAAACCAAGGGAACGAGGGATAAAGCAAACAAGGTGCTTAAATAAGAAAGAGAATTAAGGAAGAAACAAAAACACCTGAGAGGAGACAATTAGGTGAAACAAGGGACCGGGTGCGAAGGAGGAAGATTAAGGAGAAAAGGCACAAAGGGACACGTCCAAAAGTGCACGTGCAAGGAAGCCCCAGAAACACAAAGGATCAGGAAAGACAGAAAGAGGAGAGTCAGAAGGAGAAAGGGAAATGGTACATGACAGTATGCAAACTAAACTATAGCATGACTGTTTTTGCCCTAAACCAAATTCTGTTCGCTGATCATGCGAACAGAAAGCAATGAATATTTGTTGGTGCATTTTCCTGATGTCTATCTAATGGCATTCTCAGTCAAATGTGCATGTCTATACTGCCTATGAATACAGGGTTTGGTAGATAGAACGTGAGCTAGTGCACAGGGTTTGAGTTAATCTCTGTCATGCACTTCAACAGTAAAATACACACAGTATTACACTGTGTGAAAATCTTAATTGAGTTAAAGTCTCTTTGATTTGTTAGTGAATACAATCAGAGGTGTTGATTCCTCTTTATCTTTGTATTATTCCGTATTTAAGAAACCCTATTTAATCTTTGTAACAATAGAAACAAATGTACATTGTTAGAGAAAAGCTAAATGAGTTTTTAACCTCTTAAGCCCGAAAGTCCCCGGTACCGGGGACTTGCCCCCTTGTGCGTTACATTTTCACTCATAGCTCACGAACCCTGAGAATAACCCACACATATTAAATACTGTTGTGTTCAGCGGAAACTCCTCTAAAAACGTATCTAATTCAATTTCATATCCGTTAACCACAGCTCGAACGCCATGCAAATAAACAACAACATGTCCGGAGTATAATTCATGACCACGTTTTTGTTTATGTGCGATATGTATCCACAATATAAACGGAAACACCCAAACCATTACATTAAATGAAAGCTAACAACCACCTGAATCCAGTGATATGCAACTCATTAACATTGCATGAAGTATTTCAGAGCAGGGAGCGAAAGTTCCACGAAAAAACGCCAGCGAAAACCAAGCAAGCATGTAAATCTTGTCTTACCTTTGCCGTTTTTTTCAACAAAAAGTTATTTCCATAGCGATAAAAGTCCGTTTGTTGTTATGTCCGGTCAATAGCTTCGTGCAAACGCCATTTTTGATTGTTTCTTTAGCTTTGTGGCGTCATTACGCCACCAAATATGGAATGACTCCCCGTGCGTAAGAGCACGTCTCTCCACGCTGCGCGTCATGTGATTCGTCGGCGATCCAGTCAGTCTCAAAATGGTTGAGCTGATTGGTTTCCCCAGAATCAGAGCTTTCGAGCGATGTATAGAGCTCCCGGATTGGACAGATGGTCGGGGGGTAGGGACACGCGGAAGCTCGGCGTCAAAGCGTTTTTGAGTGAAACGTTCCCAAAAGCGCAGCAAGATGGCGTAAATGAGCTTCTACCCCCCTTTTACAGCGTTTCTTTAGGAGTTTTTTGCTGAAATCATGTCCCATAAGCAAGAAAAGAAGACTATGAACGTAGCTGAAGCTTTGGACAAGATTTTTTCCATATTTCAATTATTGTGCCAAATTGTGCCAAACTGTGCCAACATGGATTACGCCTGAACTTTGTTCAATCAAAACCTTTACAGAATATTAGTTTCTTGTAGTATGAACACCAAACTTGCTACAGATGTTCTTGACATGTAGTGGTTACAATTGATTGTGTTTATTTGCTTCGTTATAAGTAAAATAAGGAGATATTGGAGGAAACATGTGTTTTTTTTTTAGGCGGAGTTCATTTTTTGGCCATTCCAACATCAATTACTCTTACCCAGTGTTCTTGACTGTCAAATTAACTCATCCACACCACTCCCCAAGAACCTATCTTCATTTTGATACCAAGATTTGCAGTTTAGACCTTGTAAAAGCTGAGAAATGCCTTAAAAAGTAAAAGTATAGGATTTTCGGAAAATAGGCCTCAGGGCTTAAGAGGTTAAGAAGCCGTCGCAGTCCTGCAGGGTGTTTCTTGTGGTCATTGATCAATTTTACCCATATGCTTTTTTTGACCTTATATGTGGCTGTTTTTTTTTTTATTTCTTCTGGAATGTTACCATTTGACTACTGAAGCGTGCATGCAAACTAAAAGACGGCACGATTCGTTGCCAACGATTGTTGAGTTGTTTCAGGCCTAAACCATGCAACCATTTGGTGCATTGTCCTAATGTCTATCTGAAGTTAACTGGCATTTGCATTTGTTTACTGAGTACAACATTGCAGGAAACCTTGTGTTCGTGCGAATCCCTGCAACTGTCTATTGAGCCCAGTAGTGAGAGTTTTCTTGGGCTTCTGGGAGGCACTGGTGAGCTGAGGGTGTCATTAGCACTCTCCCTGGAGGACTGTGAGCACCCCTCTTAACTCCCTTCTAATGGCTTCCTCTCTGACTAATGAAGGTGCAGGTAGAGAACGCTTGTGCTAAATGAAAGGCTACTAATAGTCGTTAAGGTTTGTTTTCATGTTTTGCTTTTGTTCGCCGTCCCTGGGCGCGCCAGTTCATCGCGCTGAAATCTCCAAAGGGAACTCATCCTGTATGACTGAACAACTGTATGTAACAACAGAAGAAAACAGTGTGCAACTACACGATACACCTGGATATTGTCCTTTCTGTCCAGTCTTGTGCTTATCTGCATCACTTTTGTGCTCGACTTACATGAATCAGATCCAACGCAAATCTTTGGCTTGTTCTTTAGTCACTTTCCTAGAATTTCACACTTCATTGTTTTTCCTAATTGTTGTTGAGGTGATCTGAGCTAATGAATGAATGACCCATCAGCCAGGTTTTAAAAGGCATAGTGTGTTGCGCATGAGCTGTGATGCATTGTTTTGTATCCGTGTATTCTTTTGTTTTGCCGTGTTGTGATGATTCTGTGATGGACCCTCACCAGAGGCCTAATTATTGTGTAGCGTTTTGTTCCCTCAGAGGAAAAGGTGTAAAAAACAAGTATGTTTCCTAGAAACCCCCTCCATCTTAACTCACTCTGTGTGAGTGTCACACTTGAACTTACCGTATTTTCGGCTCATAAGACGCACCGGCACATAAGACGCACCCAATTTTAAAAGAGGAAGATCTAGAAAAAAAAAGATTCTGAACCAAATACTTTTGTAAAATATTTTATATCAACTGTGTAAAAGTTAACAGCCAAACATGTAACATGAACAGACAGTAAACAGTAAAAGTAACAAAAAAAAGGCTGTAATGTTTTTCTTTGCCCCCACTCATCACTCTAAAGTCCACCATTCGTTATCACCATCACTGTTCCAGTGCAACATTGCCCCCACATTAGTAATACCGTAATAGCCAGTAACATTGTCACTACATTACTAATAATAGCCAGTAACATTGTCACTACATTACTAATAATATCTAGTAAGATTGCCCCCACATTAGTAATAATACAGTGGTTCTCAAACTTTTTTAGTCGAGCCCCCCTTTAAACCTTGAAAAGAATGTAAAAGATATAAAATAATAATTAATTAATAACTATTTTAATGTAAAATAAATGTAACTACTCCTTAATGTTAAATAACTCATTATTTATAGCTTATTTAAGTGGCAATTCGGTTGCATGGTGTTAAGATATGATCCTTATGCGCTCTTACCTGGTTAGGAGCACTACCCAATTGCAGAGCACGTTACTTACGTTTGTTATCTCATATGTACATGTGTGAGATGTACCGTTGAGAGATGATTTGAGTTTATTAAAGAAGAGTTTCAGTCATTGAGAGAGTTTTGTTTTACTCATGTGAGCAAGAGAGAGAGAGCTCACGGCAGCAGTTCCGCTCGTGAGTACGGATGCGGAAGCACCGCTGCGGCTACCGTAGCCAAGGCATTGTGGGAAATTTTTTTTTTTTCTCGTTTTCGTTACGACCGCGCTATGGCAGAGATGGGCGAAGACGTCAGCGCGCAGCGCTGCGTGTACAAATATGACCGCGGCTTCGGCCTAGCTCCGGGGCTCTTTTACGTTTAACCTCTTAAGCCCTGAGGCCTATTTTCCGAAAATCCTATACTTTTACTTTTTAAGGCATTTCTCAGCTTTTACAAGGCCTAAACTGCAAATCTTGGTATCAAAATGAAGATAGGTTCTTGGGGAGTGGTGTGGATGAGTTAATTTGACAGTCAAGAACACTGGGTAAGAGTAATTGATGTTGGAATGGCCAAAAAATTAACTCCGCCTAAAAAAAAACCCACATGTTTCCTCCAATATCTCCTTATTTTACTTGTAACGAAGCAAATAAACACAATCGATTGTAACCACTACATGTCAAGGACATCTGTAGCAAGTTTGGTGTCCATACTACAAGAAACTAATATTCTGTACAGGTTTTGATTGAACAAAGTTCAGGCGTAATCCATGTTGGCACAGTTTGGCACAATTTGGTACAATAATTGAAATATGGAAAAAATCTTGTCCAAAGCTTCAGCTACGTTCATAGTCTTCTTTTCTTGCTTACGGGACATGATTTCAGAAAAAAAAACTCCTAAAGAAACGCTGTAAAAGGGGGGTAGAAGCTCATTTACGCCATCTTGCTGCGCTTTTGGGAACCTTTCATTCACAAACGCTTTCGACGTCGAGCTTCTGCGTGTCCCTACCCCCCGACCATCTGTCCAATCCGGGAGCTCTATATATCACTGGAAAGCTCTGATTCTATGGAAACCAATCAGCTCAACCATTTTGAGACTGACGGGATCGCCGACGAATCACACGACGCGCAGCGTGGAGAGACCACCTCTTACGCACGGTGAGTCATTCCATATTTGGTGATGTCATGAGACCAAGGAGCCACAGAAAAAATGCAAAATGGAGTTTTCGCGAAGCTATTGACCGGACATAACAACAAACGGACTTTTATCGCTATGGAAATAACTTTTTGTTGAAAAAACAACAGTATTTAATATGTGTGGGTTATTCTCAGGGTTCGTGAGCTAATGTAATGAAAATGTAACGCACAAGGGGGCAAGTCCCCGGTACCGGGGACTCTCGGGCTTAAGAGGTTAATGTATGAGCAACAGTTTCGCTCGTGAGTACGGATGCGGAAGCACCGCTGCGGCTACCGTAGCCAAGGCATTGTGGAAAATGTAGGTTTTTTTCTCATTTTCGTTACGACCGCGCTATGGCAGAGATGGGCGATGACGTCAGCGCGCAGCGCTGGGTAAACAAATATGGCCCTTGTTCCTCCCACAGTCATGCTTTCCCCACGCCTCTTTTGACACTTGTAGTTCAGGAATCATGGGTAATGTAGTGAGTCATGGCCGAAGAGTTCTGTGTAAGTCTCATCACTTTGCAAACTATTGAATCTACTTTAAACGTGTAGAAACAACAAGGCGCTTCACATAGTTCAGAGATAAAGTTGGATCTATTTTATGCAAATATTGAAGGGTTTTGAAATCAGGAATGTGTTTATTCTTTCTAATGATGTTTCGGTGACATTGTTAACCGATTTCAAGACAAAACACACTTTCTCTATGTTTTTCATCAGCACTAATCTTGGTTGAGGAAATATTTCTGACATGACGCCTGAGGATGGCGTTTGCTGTACAGCAGAAATCATACTGGGAAACAGGACAGAAAAGACAACGATAGTAAAGAAATCGAAGAACACATCGAAAAAAATCATAGATCACAGGCTGATCACAGGGAGAAATGTGGAGAAAAGAGAGGCTTTTTTCTTTCCTGGCGCGCAATTTCTTTTCCTGGCGCTCTTAAGTCCCTATGAAAATGTGGGATGAGCTCCACCGAGCGGCTCCTTTGAGCCATCTTTCATTGGTTATTCTCTTTGAGAAAATATCCAACGTGGCAATCCGAAACTATTCGTTGGCACCACTTGTTCGATCAGATGTGTGGGCTCCTAATGGCGACCATGGCTTTCAATCGAGGCGCATTCGAAACTTCGGAACAAAAATCCGGTTTGGTGACCTAAAGACAAATTAAAAAATTAATAAAACCAATTCAACAATATTTTAAATTATAAGTAATAAAATAATATATAAATATTACTTAAAATAAACTAAATGAGCCCAAGGGCAACAGGATTTCACAGTGGGTAGACGGTTGCCGGTTCGAGGCTCAATGGTGACCTTCCTGGAAGGAGTTTGCTTGTTCTCCCTGTGCTTGAGAGGGTTTCCTCCGGGAACTCTGGTTTCCCCCACAATCTATAAAACATGCCATTAGGTTAATTGAATAATCTAAGTTCCCCTTAGGTGTGAATGTGTGTGTTGCCCTGTGATGGACTGGCAAGCTGGAGACCACAGCAGACCCCCGTGAGCCCGAAAAGGAACAAGCAGCAAAAAAGATGGATGAGCTCAATTAGCCTAGAACATTTTAAACATAATTAACAGTAAAATTTTCCCACAGCTTGTTGGAGTGGCCAGCGATGAGCTAGGAAAGGTAAAAGATGTTGAACTTTATGCTGCAGTCGAGGAATCGCGAGAAAAATACCTCCCTCCTATTGGATATTGCTTGCGATGGTTGCTTCTGATTAGCTGAAATCTGAATATCAAGACACAGCTCCTGCACTAGCCGGTGGCACTTGGCATGCTGACTCTGTAAGAGGTTTATTTCGTGAACCCATTGAGCTCTGTGTTAACACTTTGGGCACACATACAAAGCCACAATGCAAAAAGCGCATTCTGTTCCTCGTTCATGACTAATAACGCACCCAATTTAACTGCAGTGTTTAGATACAAGTGTACTTTTCCCCTTGTTGTAATTTTACGTGGGAAAATAGTGGATTTGTTGCTGATAACATACGTCACATTGCTTGTCAACCACTCATTGATGAGGGACTAAACAGTGGTAAACCCATAAGTTATGACCTGCTATGTTGTCTCTTTTGGTCTGTACAAGACAAAATATTTAAATGTGATCCAGAGTTTGGCATTGGGGTGGAAGTGCAGTGTGTCTGCTTCAGAATGTTATGGCAGGCCAAAAGGGTCACAAACGCAGCCAAAATAGCAACAAAAAAAGCCAATAATAATTTTTCCTTGGTTACATTATTTTTGTAATCGTTGAGGCTCCAAATTTTAATTTAAATAGAAACATCTGTTAATTGCACAGCCCTAATTCCAAGGTACTAAGATTAAAATGGCTCAAGATCAACGGTCCGGAATGAGTGGGGTTAAAATGGGGTTCATTTAATTGAAATGTAAGCAATCATGGGTTGACACTTGTATACAAAATTTGTTCAAAACTAGTACAAAAAATTAGCATTAATGAACCGTCGTTGACCCCATGAGCATTTTGTTTCGATTAATATTTTAACTTCTGGAGTTTTGTTGTCCTCACCTCTGTGTTTTGAGGAAACTGCTGTTCAAAAACTCAGTGTTTTATCACATAATGAGTTAGTTTCCTCGTTCTTAATGAAATTTCAGCTAAAACAAACAAAAAAATTATTTTTTCGATTATAAAAGCTTTAAAATATAATTGTTATAACCAAAATAAATGTAATATTTGATGCTTGAATAGCATTCCATTTTTCATGCTGACTTCTCAAAGGTTTATACAAATTTATAGTAATGGTACAAACATCACAGCTTCTCTTTTCATCTACTGCTGTTAAAAAAACCACCTTTTTCTGTCTGTAATCTTTAGTTCAGATTCAGAATCAGACTGCTTGGGCTTGAGCTTTGTTTGGTGCTGTTAAGTCATGTGATTATAAGACCCCACAACACAGGGCGGGGGTGGGGGTGATGTGCGCAGATCAGAAGGAGTCAAAATGAGATGAAAGCAGTGGAGCATTTGGAGACATGTAAAGTTGCCAAGGAATTACTTTTCTGTCCGAAAAAAGCCTAAATATCAATCCCAATGTCCGTAGCGAGTGTTTTTTTTTTTATTGCTTAGTGAACACATAGGCGGCACAAAATTATCAGAAAAAACTATTTTTCTCTTTAAAATAAGTGCAAAAATGTAAGTGATAATTTTACCCTGAAAATAAAATTATAATGGATGAATGAATAAATTTAATCTAAACTAAGAGAACGAATATAATTCCTTAATTGATACATGATGATAATTTTATTAATTTGTCTAACACATTGTTTCTTTACTTTGCACAATTCTCGCTGCTATAATTTCTAATTCTCTACCAATGTATTTCATTCAAGTTATTTCTCACAGGATTTAACCTAGTGATGCATTACCTTTACTTAAGCGTGCAAAATTGGAGGGTATAAAAAACTGAAGGCATCAAATTAAAAGTGTTTGATTTAGCAGCAACCCTTTTACTCCAAGTTTTGCTTTTTATTCAATGGCATCCTAATCATTCTTTGTGTACGGAAAATAATTCCTAGATGTTTGGCCCCAGTTTATCAGGAAGTGACGATTTTTGTTGGTTTCCTTGGATGGAATATGCTTTATTTATGCGATATTACAGTTTTGCACATAATTTTACAGTGCATCTTTGGATGGAAACATGACTTTTGACCTATTGTGTGACTATTGTATTGTGTTTCACAGGAATTCTTTGAACATGCAAAGCATCTGTGGGATGACGAGGGTGTGAAGGCTTGTTTCGAGCGCTCAAATGAATATCAGCTCATCGACTGCGCACAGTAGTAAGTTTTTATCTGTTGAAACACCACCACTGCTCCAGCTCTAGCTGTCATATTTGTGCATTGTGAGGAAAACAAAACCGTGTGACCTTTTCACTGATTCAGGTTATTAAAAAGTTCTCAAAAAATTTTACGAGTTTTAATTTTAAACCTTTTTTTTAAAACAACAATGTGCTGCACACCCAGAAAAAAAGCATTTAGTCTTTGAAAATTGCATTCATAAAAGCAAGTGCACAAAAAAAGTGAAATATGAGGTTTTTTTTTAGACTGAGATCTGTAAATGCAATCATGCTGTAGATTTGGACCATATTTCCGTAGTTTATTTGTTGTGAGCAAAATGAACTATATTAATTGTAAGCAAAATTACCAAAAAAACAAATTAATGGCAGTGTTTTTAGACATATTAAAATGTCTATTTCCATTTACCTCAAGGTGGCGCAATTGGCAGCATTTTTGAGGGGTCAGCATTAGGTATTGATGAGTCACACCCAGTTTGGTGCCAATATGTCAAATGGTTGCTGAGATACAGCCTCAGTTTCAATTTGTCACAATGCCAGCGAATTTGTCATAGGATTAAACAAGAAAGGTAACATTTTTCAACACAAAATTCATATCTTCTGGCAAGCAAGGTTGAATTTGATGAGAATCACACAAGTTATATGGGTGGAGTATGAAAAAGTAGGTTTTTGACCTAATTCAATATAGCGGATCAACTAAGTTAAAATTGATTCTCAGCTTAGACCCAAAGAAAAGGCAAGAGAGGTTTTCTTTTGAAGCTCAAGCTAGCAAAATGTATTAGTATTTTTCTCAATTTTGACAAGGTGGCGTTGACTTGAAAATAATCGAAATTACTGGACGGGGTTCTACTCGGCTTGATGCTCTGAATGTGTTTTTCTGATCAAAACCAATGTGTTTTTAAGCCTTTTAGTTTTTAAATTCTCTCTGGACTGGAAGGGTTTACCGCACCGCACCACAGCCTCAGCTCACACTTTGTCATTAGTTCTATGACTCCAACAAACACCAAGCTTGGTGTCAATTCTTAAATATAAGTAATAGCCTTACGACCATTTTAGGGAGCGTTACATTCAATATGTTTGCAAAACATGCAACAAAGTGAGAGAGAGGGGACAAAAATCAAAAGTGTAATGTGCCACTTTTTTCAGGAAAAAAAAAATCCAAATTTTGTAATTGAATAAGATTATAAAATACAAGAGTTGCAGCATTAAAATGTAAATTAAATCAAGATATATTTTCTTACATCTTATCTGGTAACCCTTGACTTAAAGCACAAATGTGGTCTAAGTCATTAGTGGTCTATAGTGATATTAAATTAATTAAAGGATGCTTCATGGACCAGATGTGGAGTTCCATTGTAGTTTTTTCTCATGGTGATTCTTTACAGTGAATGTTCAGCGTGGGTCTTATGACTGCTGCATGACTTATTGTTGACCACTTGGCAACAATGTATGTGTGTGAAGTATGTGCAGCACCACAACTGCCTACAGCTGATGGCCAAATTATTAGCAACCCTGACAAAATAGCTTTTTTTGTTGTTTTACCTCAAGTGATTTTTAACAGAAAAACAGAAAGATCATTTCATCAACAAGTATGGTTTTTGAAGAAAAAAAAACTCATAGCTACACTGGTCTACTGGTTAATTGTAATTTATTTAGCTTGATTAACCTCTTAAGCCCGAGAGTCCCCGGTACCGGGGACTTGCCCCCTTGTGCGTTACATTTTCACTCATAGCTCACGAACCCTGAGAATAACCCACACATATTAAATACTGTTGTGTTCAGCGGAAACTCCTCTAAAAACGTATCTAATTCAATT
>SRMA01025783.1:399721-427221 GCA_007224835.1 Danionella cerebrum
AATTGAATTAGATACGTTTTTAGAGGAGTTTCCGCTGAACACAACAGTATTTAATATGTGTGGGTTATTCTCAGGGTTCGTGAGCTATGAGTGAAAATGTAACGCACAAGGGGGCAAGTCCCCGGTACCGGGGACTCTCGGGCTTAAGAGGTTAAAGGACTTGATCATCCCAAAATACATGTTCTTAGCATTCAAAAGATAAAGACAAATAAACATTCAGCCTTTTTCTAGCTCGTGCTTTATTCTGATTTTCTTGTCTCATTTGTAAAGCACCAGGATCAGATCCAGGATGTACACAGGCTGCTATGATGGGAAAAATTTATTTAATAATAAATGTGAAGTTCTTCACAAAAAAAAAAACAACAAAAACAAAACCCATTTTTACTGATTTTGGCAATTCCATGCCTCTGCAAAAAAAAAATTCAAATATATTGTTAATGATATTCAATGTTAACGTGACTAAATGTGATTCATTGTGCCCTGTTAAAAGCTTGGGTGTGATGGTTTGTTCTTTCTGAAAGTTTCAGAAAAGTAACCCTTAAAATAATAAAATCCAATTATTTGTTTACATTTGAAAGAATGAACACAACAGTATCACAATGTATTATTATAATGTAATAATATTGCACGACCTGCATCATGATCCATATCATATCGCCAGATTCTACACGGCCCTAAATTCAAACAAAAATGTAAATAAGAACAAAATCAATGTAAATATTTTTTTATATAAATTTAAGATTCAAAATGTTGTATTTAGGTTTCTCTAAATACAACAGCTTAAACCTTTAGAAGTCCAGGGCATTTTTGAGCATTTTTTTACTCAACAATTTGCTCTTATACATTACCTTTAAATATTTTTTGTGGTAACAAGTACAATTCAGAGTAAATCTTGTATATTTTGTTGCAAAATATTTTTCAGTTGACAATGAAGTTTTAGTTTTATAAATAAAATGTGTTGAGACTAAATAACATTTCTTAAATCCCCTCCAAAAAAAACACAAGCCATATCACAGGTCTTGTACTTCCAAGGGTTATCCTTTAGTTTCACCACTAGATGGCTCTGATGGCACCGCTTTGGTGTCTGTAAAATGAAATTGCAAATTTTGTCTTATAACTCTTGTAAACGTACATGTTATTTTTAAAATGAAACAATAACAATAGGTGGGATTTGTCATTCCTACTTGATTCAAAACAGCCACTGTGATTGAAACATGTACAGAGACTTCTAAGAGTTTAAAAAAACTAATTTAAATACAAAATATATTTGATTTTTTATTTGTATTTAATAATTTGTTTTTGTATAACTAGATTATATAGAATTCTAGCTAGTCATCATGTAAACATTTGCATACGTCAATCTCACAAAGGCCACAAAAACTATATTCACCAACCACAAACAGGAAATAGAACTTGTTTGCTGTATTTTGTTAATCTGTGAAAGTTGCCAAATGTTGCTGAAAATGTACTGCTAATGCTTTAAACTACTTGCATTACAGGAAAAAGGTCATTTGGTACTGTAAAACATTACATTTTTAAAGCATTACCTGCAACAAAAATTACAATTTTGGACTGTAACTAGGATTAAAAGACTGTTGAACCTAAAACTGTAAGAAACAGTATGAATTTACGATGTATGATTACCGCCTCTACAAATTCAGTTCCAGAAGGTCCGGACCACTGAACAGTCAAACAAGCTCTTATGATCTGAAAAAGGCTTAGACAAATCTGTGCAAGGATGCAGCCCTGCAGGATTTTAGTAAACATTTAGTAGGTACTCTTTTAAATGTGTGCTCCCGCTGATATGCTCTGGCGCCCTCTGGAGAGAAATACTGCTAGTTACGAATGGTCATCAATAAGGAAACGTTCTAAGAGGCGGTTAACTGTCTGTCTGTGGGATTGTGCTTTGTATTTGGTGAGAGTGCAGGAAGTGTTTTGAATACAGGTCTGTCTCTTATGTAAATTGCATGGGGCGAGCTGTGCTATTTATAGCTGTTCTGTGTGAAAGACTTACGGCCAGGGTCACATGGTTTGGATTTGAATAAAGATCCCAGGGGCACTATAAACACAGGAAGGCTGTCGGCAGGTGGACAGATGAGGGGGACTCATGGTTAGTATAAAGTGCTTGATGTAGAACATTCTTTAGAGCATGTAGATATCTCTGCACTGGTTTTATCAGCTGGGATTTAACACAGTGGTTTCAAGCCACCGTCAATAGTGTCTTTGTTCTGTCACTGATCCTCATCGGTTTTCTTCTGCGGTTTTACCTAAAAAATCTAAAAAAACACACATATGTTGATATTTGGTGCTCACTTGACTATTTATGTCACAAAGTAATTACAAAGTAACACCATAGCAGCGTGCAAAAATCAAAAGCTCACGTTACCAGATGCGTAAACTCTTTTTGAGGCTCATAAAAATAAAAAAGAAAATCAAAAACATGACAAAATGATTGCT
This sequence comes from Danionella cerebrum, assembly GCA_007224835.1. Taxonomy (NCBI): domain Eukaryota; kingdom Metazoa; phylum Chordata; class Actinopteri; order Cypriniformes; family Danionidae; genus Danionella; species Danionella cerebrum. The sequence continues at coordinate 402,179 of SRMA01025783.1, forward strand.
ATTTTTAATAAATGCAATTATGTGATTAAATGGATAGAGGTATATTGACTGGATCTGGTCTTAGACGCGTTACTCACCCTTGTAAATCCTGGCTCACATGGCCGCCACATTTGATGATCACGTTGTCTGAAAACTGTTTTATTGTTATTAAAAGGGTGACATGAACGTGGCCTAGTGGCTAAGGAGAATGGATCGCTCCACTTGGAGTTGGTGGTATGAGTGTTAAAAGCTCACTCTCTCCCATTTGTGACAACTACGACTGTGGTGCCCTTGAGCAAGACACCAGTTTCCCCCACTGCTCACGAGTGAATCTTGCAGATGTGCATCTCCTGTAAATCGAAGGCTTTTTCTGCAGGCAGTGGGCTGCCTTGTGGATAGCTGGTGTGACACGTTGTGAAATGTCTCTCTACATCGTGCTGCTTGGTAGTCACCACAGTTATCCCGCACATGAGGCAAATACATGTAAAAAAAAAAAAACTCTACCTCTCATTCAGTTGAGAAAATGAAATGATATTTTTGTGGGTCAGTCTTCCCATTTTCGCTGCATCCGGTTGTTTGTTTCGTCGTAGAGCTTCATAATGACCTGTCAACTATACTAGGTCATAGTTCATTTACATATTTTAAAAATTAAACAATTTTTTTATTTATGTATTGTCACATCAAGCTTACGTGCAAGTGTCTTTTAAACTAGTCAATTCATATTAGATACAGCTCACAGGTAAGGTTTTTTTTTTTTTTTTTTTAAACATTCCCCTGGAATGAACACATCAATTTTAAACCTCTACAATATTTGTATTAAATAGATCCAAGCAATCTCACGGAAACAGCACAAGAGCTTGTTAGCATTCACAGGCACTGAACTGCGTGAAGCTCATTGTTATTTCTACGTTATTTCTGCGTGAAGACATTGTCGGTTCATTAGTTTGCAAAGTGATGAGACTTACACAGAACTCTTCGATGCACTTTTCAGTCCGGGTGACACACAGAAAACTCTTGAACAACTTCATGCAACTCTATTTGACTTGCTACTGGCAGCCATTACTCACTATATTACCCATGATTCCCGAACTACAAGTCCCAAAGGGAGTGGAGCGAAAGCATGACTGTAGGGATAAATAGTGCAAAAAATATGGGGTGATTCAAATATATTTTTTACGATTAATGTTGCATAGACAGGTCAAATATTTATTCTAAATGCTTTAAAAATTGACTGAGATCCGAGTGTATCGAGCCCAAGACCAAGGCATAATAACCGCAGGCCAAGACAATAACTGGCTGAAACCAAGTCAAGACTAAGACCAAAAAGAGAATAAAATGTACACAATTGCTTTTCTTTAAGTTAGTGCTAGTACCATTTTCTATTATTTTGTCTATTAAGGAACAATAAAAAAATAATTTTAACTCCCTCAGTTAATTATAAATAAATAATATTATCACCTATGACCATTTTATGAGAACTTGGGCTGTCCCAGGATGACATCCATATTAGGTGTAATTTATGTCTATAAATTTGCACACAGCAGAATGTTTCTTCTTCATGAAAGCTGTACAGATTTCTTCTTTGTGCTCCGTAAAGCCAAAGGTAATAACTGCAGATTTTCACTGACATTTTAAAGTTGTTCTCTGAATCTCTAGTGGAACGTGACTAACGTTACGGAGTGCTCTATGTTGTCAATGTGAAAATATATAACAATATGTTGTTGAAGACAGGTGCAAAAAAAATAGCCTATGATTTTTTTTATTTATCTTTGTAAAATCACCAGGACACCTGTGCAACCTAGACCGAGATCAGAGAGACGGGATGTGGTGAGATGATTGAAAGGGATTGTTGGTTCCGTGACAAGACAAGACCATAGAATATAAGTCTTGACGCCAGTCTCTGGACCTACAACACTAGAAAAAAGCATTCGCTAAATGCTTCGATGTAAATGAAAAATGTAAATTAGAAACAGAATCCTCCTTGAACATTTTAAGAAAGGGTTAAAATGTTTTTCCAAATGTTGGTTACCAGTTGTTTCCCATTTACCAAATGCACACATTTCTTCTGATTCGTAGTCAAACACAGTTGACAATTTTATGCTGACCTCAGTTTCATATTTAAATTGATAATTTCTGCATTAGTTGGCTGAATGAATCCTCAGTGTGAAACCGAATTTAGTTTAATGCTAATAAAATGTAAGATCCGTTTTAGTGGACATCAATGGCTAGAACAAAGAAAGTAAAAAGCAGCGAAACCCTTTGACATTCCGTAGAATTTAAAGGAAATGTTGTGATTTTAATGAACTAGCATCGAAAAATAAAACCAATTTGTTTAAACATTTGTTAAATGTCATTTTTTTAAACAAAGTTTTAAGTGTTTCATGTTGCTTTCATTATAGAGCAAGGCTAACAATGACGACGGTTTGGGTATGAAAAGTCAAGCTGTAGTTTTTTATTGAAAGTAAAAGAGCTGTACATTCTTTTTTCTAAAGGATTGTCTAGTTTCATGCATTTTTTCCGTGTGCTTTTCTTTAGCTTCCTGGAGCGAATCGAGTCTGTGAGACAAAATGACTACACACCGACAGACCAGGTGAGGGCACCGTCACACGAGAAACTTTTAATTTCAGAGTGCCTCTACTAAGCGTTTGATCCTTTCTTTCAGGATTTGCTGAGGTGTCGTGTATTAACTTCAGGGATTTTTGAAACTCGATTTCAAGTAGACAAAGTCAATTTTCAGTAAGTCATTCATTTATATGTTTTGAAATATGTTGTAATTCAGGTCATGACACGCGGAATACAATTCCTTTACACATTTACAAACACTAACTCTACAGAAATGAACACTGAAATGTGTTGATTAGCATTTCACAATTCAACGAAATGCATTTACACAAGCGTTTATTATCTTTTTTGTGTTACTATACACAATAATGAGAAGACAGTTGTAGATTTTGAAAATAATACGCATTTTTACATAGGAAAATAAAAAAAAAATGATTGAGCTCCTCGTCGATTCAAACCCTTGATATAACAATTGAGATCCAGAATTCCTTGTGAATAGTACATGAATGCCCTAGTCTTCACACACCCCTTCTAATGGTCAAATGGTTAAACAAGTTTGTGTGAAAAAAAAAAATTCTGACCAAAAATGTTGTGCTAATCTTTTCAGTTTTTTTTATTTGCAACATATAGAAATCCAGAGTTTTGATGTAGTGGTCATTAATAATTAGTATGCAGTGTCTTCTCATTGGATCATTGAGCTCAATCTTGTGAATAATTATGAGGGACAGGCACATCATCTAAATAGATTGGTACAAAAATATGGTATTTCTCTAGAATGTTCTTTTCAAACAGGAAATTACCCAGTTTCCCACCGCAATAAAATGTAACAGGCAAAAATTTGTCTTCAATAATGTTCAACGTATACAAATCTCACAAAATGTTTACATCCAGGTTCTTAGGGCTATTTTCAGCATAACCCTTCAAAGTCCGGGTTGTTTTTGACAAGTGTTTATAATTTGCTCTAATAAATTGTCTTTGTAATAGTTTTAGTGGCAGTGTTTGAAATCTTTTGAGTATAACCCCAGCTTTTTTTCATAACAGTACGCAATAATTCTACAACAACCTTGATGTTTTACAATAAAAAAAATAACAATTCTAAGTATTACATTTTGGGGTTTTTTATGCAAAAATCTCAAACATTTGAGAATGAACAGTTTTTATGTTTTATAATGAAAATAATGAAAGTGTTGAGACAAAACAAATATTCATAAATCCCCCATAAAAGCACGGAACCTCTCCTAAACCTTATACACTGTTGCAAGCACTTTCTTGTGTCAGAACTTTGAAAAACACAAGCCATATAACAGTTCTTGTACTTCCAAGGGTTATCCCTTATTTTCACCACTAGAAGACACTGATGGCACTGATTTAGGTACACCCTGGACAGTTCGTTAGTCCTTCGCAGGACAACACACACATTCACACCTAAGGGGAAATTGTATTATCAAATCATTTGAAGCATTGTGTTGAAAGAGGGACATACTGTTTTAAGCTTGAAATCCGATCTACAACTTGCAATCTGGACAACCTCAACCAAAATGGGGGATCTGGGGGATTATTTCACCTAATAAGTTAAATCATGGATACTTCGATCTTGGGTTCTAGATGAGATATGCACATTAAAAACACCACTGTTGTACGCTACACATGCCTTTTCTTTGGTACAAATTTCAAGAAAGTTGGGAAAATTTTCACAAAAAACACCACAATGACCGCATTGTGTTACTGCTGGATAGGAAAGTGATTTTCAGGATTATTGTGCTTTTGATTCGGGTTTTTATACATAATTTGGGTAATACAATGCTAATTACATGTGGTGTAAAATAGTATATATTTTTACAGTATATGATATATAGTATTTTTTTTATAATCTTTAAATAATAATGGAGTATTGATTCATGATGAAGATCACTCTATTTTGGGAAATGTAATGTAAAAAATCTTTAAAGGGAATTTAATTGTAGTTGTTTTCAAGTGACTTATTTTGTCTCTTTGTGTGTGCTTCAGTATGTTTGATGTGGGTGGTCAGAGAGATGAGAGGAGGAAATGGATTCAATGCTTTAATGGTGAGCTAGATTCTTACTTCTTTTTACATCATTTTTATGTTTACAGCACATGCATATTACATTTCATAACGTTGTAAAGGCATATTGATTACTGTTCTTGATTCACAACACTGATGTGTGATTTAACTCGTAATCAGAGATGATTTTCCGTTCCTTTTTCTCCATGTTTTTCATCTTGTGATCCCAGACGTGACAGCCATCATCTTCGTTGCAGCCAGTAGCAGTTATAACATGGTCATAAGGGAAGACAACAGCACCAACCGGCTGCGCGAGTCTCTTGATCTGTTCCGTAGCATCTGGACAAACAGGTTCTGTTCATTTATCACTACATTTGGTTTGAAAAATCACCCTCAGCTTCAACTTTGTATATAGATGCAATAGTCTGACCAGCCAAAGTGCATAGATTTGTGTGCATTTATTAATGCTCTTTCTTGTATAGAAATACAGTTCCTTCAGATCATAGTTATCAAACTCAGACTTTGATTGTCTGAGAGTTACCATATTGGACAGGAAGACATCTACTTTACCATCAAGGAAAGTTACGTAGTCCTAAGCCGAGCTGAGACTGCATGATTTTCAGAGAACTCGTGTTGCAGGTCTGTCACACTGCAGTGCTGGTGCAGCAGTCAGTAGCTGATGAAGTAACACTGCACGATAGATCAGCGACATGGGATTTTACAAAGTTTGGGATTGCAGAGTAGTGTGGGGAAGCAGAGTACAGGGTTGGCCTGGACCTGGATACCTTTCTCTGCTGATGCTAGCACACAAAGATGATGTCACACAGGAGTCAGGAAGCAGTTGCATATTTTTTATATGGCATCTCTTTATTGAGCTATTGCACAGAAGAACAGTGGCTGTTTTTGACATAAAAGAAATGGAGGCATGATAGACCAAAACCTAATTTTCTTACACCCAAACATCAGTTTCCTAGACTGACTCTTTAACTCACTATATTAACTCTCCCATCGGACTTGCATCAATCCACATAATCAGGATGAAGTTTTGAGACTCGAAAGCAGTCTCCTTGCATTGCCTCTATTCGGCTCATCTATGCAAGCATTCAATCAACATGGGTTTGGCTCAAATGCTTACTCCTTCTCAGCTGTACTCTAGCGCAATTTTCAACAGGGATTGGACACTACTTTGCAAGTCAAGACGGAGTCAAGCCACAAAAGGGCAAGTCCGAGTCAAGTTCCAAGTCACAACAAGGCAAGTTCGAGTCAAGTCCCAAGTCACAACAGGGCAAGTTCGAGTCAAGTCCCAAGTCACAACAGGGCAAGTTCGAGTCAAGTCCCAAGTCACAACAGGGCAAGTCCGAGTCAAGTCCCAAGTCACAACAGGGCAAGTCTGAGTCAAGTCCCAAGTCACAACAGGGCAAGTCTGAGTCAAGTACCAAGTCACGACAGGGCAAGTCCGATTCTAGTCCCAAGTCACGAAAGGGCAAGTCTGAGTCAAGTCCCAAGTCAAAACAGATCAAGTCCGATTCATGTCCCAAGTCACAACAGGGCAAGTCCGAGTCAAGTCCCAAGTCACAACAGGGCAAGTCCGAGCCAAGTCCCAAGTCACAACAGGGCAAGTCCGAGTCAAGTCCCAAGTCACGAAAGGGCAAGTCCGATTCATGTCCCAAATCACGAAAGGGCAAGTCTGAGTCAAGTCCCAAGTCAAAACAGATCAAGTCCGAGTCAAGTCCCAAGTCACATCAGGGCAAGTCCAAGTCAAGTCCCAAGTCACAACAGGGAAAGTCCGAGTCAAGTCCCAAGTCACAACAGGGCAAGTCTGAGTCAAGTCCCAAGTCACAACAGGGCAAGTCTGAGTCAAGTACCAAGTCACGACAGGGCAAGTCCGATTCTAGTCCCAAGTCACGACAAGGCAAGTCCGAGTCAAGACCCAAGTCACAACAGGGAAAGTCCGAGTCAAGTCACAACGGGGCAAGTCCGAGTCTCAACGCATACCTAATAAGTAACAATTAGGTTACGTTAGAACCAATGACTGACAGGATGGCTACGATGGTGTTGTTTTGCGCATGCTTGACCAAACAAAATGTGTTTGATCTTTATTTCAGGAGGATTAATGTTAACAGATTTGTCTTCAAAAATAAATTAACTTGACAATGTATTCACAGTGAATCCTTATCTAAATCCTTGTCATAAACAAACGATTCTTTTTGTTGCGTGACAACATATAGCTTTTAAAATGATACATGTTTTTTTCACAGCACTCCCCTCGATTCGTGATTCGACAAACGCACAGTTTAATTATTGCTATAAATTGTTTTTATCAAGTCTTTCCGAATCAAAGTAGTCAAGTCACAAGTCATTGGTGTTTCATCTAAGTCGAGTCACAAGTCATTTGTGATATGTCAAGTCGAGTCTTAATTCATCAAATTAATGATTCGAGTCAGACTCGAGTGAAATTCGTATGACTTGAATCCACATCTTTGGTATTGGGCAATCACTCTCTTCTTTAGTTTCTTGGCTCTCTCATTTTTGCAACCTTCGTTTCCCATAACTGACCTCCCTCTCCCAGTTTTGTACCTCATGCATGGTCTTTGATTCAAATCATTAGCACAATATACTCCAGTGTTCTTAATTACATTAATTTGCTCACAGGATTGCCGTCTTCTTTTATACAAACTAAAGTTTTACGCTAAACACTCTGTATAGCACTTTCCTCTTAAATAAATGAATTAGCTCATTCACTTTATTCCTATAAATTACATGCAAAGCCATCATTTCAATGCAACACTGGAGGGAAACTCCAAATTTGGAATGTTACATACAAACAGAATGCAAATACAAGCACTTGAGAGAGATGTTCACAGATGTATTGAAATCTTCTAGGTGATTGAAGTTCATTTTGATTCCATCAGAAGTGCTTTCGATCAATGTTTACCTCCGATGTTAGGCATTGCGCACCTACAGCTCACTTCAGAGATGCATTCCATTCATACCCAAGATCAGTGGTGGACAAAGTGCACAAACCAAGTACTTGAGTTAGAGATACACTAGGTAAAATATTACTCAAGTAAAAGTGCTCCCTTCAGAATTTCAGGGTAAAAGTACAAAAGTGTTTGCCTTGAAATGTACTTAACCTCTTAAGCCCGAGAGTCCCCGGTACCGGGGACTTGCCCCCTTGTGCGTTACATTTTCACTCATAGCTCACGAACCCTGAGAATAACCCACACATATTAAATACTGTTGTGTTCAGCGGAAACTCCTCTAAAAACGTATCTAATTCAATTTCATATCCGTTAACCACAGCTCGAACGCCATGCAAATAAACAACAACATGTCCGGAGTATAATTCATGACCACGTTTTTGTTTATGTGCGATATGTATCCACAATATAAACGGAAACCCCCAAACCATTACATTAAATGAAAGCTAACAACCAGCTGAATCCAGTGATATGCAACTCATTAACATTGCATGAAGTATTTCAGAGCAGGGAGCGAAAGTTCCCCGAAAAAACGCCAGCAAAAACCAAGCAAGCATGTAAATCTTGTCTTACCTTTGCCGTTTTTTCAACAAAAAGTTATTTCCATAGCGATAAAAGTCCGCTTGTTGTTATGTCCGGTCGATAGCTTCGCGAAAACTCCATTTTGGATTGTTTCTTTAGCTTTGTGGCGTCATTACGTCACCAAATATGGAATGACTACCCGTGCGTAAGAGCACGTCTCTCCACGCTGCGCGTCGTGTGATTCGTCGGCGATCCCGCCAGTCTCAAAATGGTTGAGCTGATTGGTTTCCATAGAATCAGAGCTTGCCGTCGATATATAGATCTTCTGGATTGGACAGATGGTCGGGGGGGTAGGGACACGCAGAAGCTCGGCGTCAAAGCGTTTGTGAGTGAAACGTTCCCAAAAGCGCAGCAAGATGGCGTAAATGAGCTTCTACCCCCCTTTTACAGCGTTTCTTTATGAGTTTTTTTTGCTGAAATCATGTCCTATAAGCAACAAAAGAAGACTATTAACGTAGCTGAAGCTTTGGACAAGATTTTTTCCATATTTCAATTATTGTGCCAAATTGTGCCAAACTGTGCCAACATGGATTACGCCTGAACTTTGTTCAATCAAAACCTTTACAGAATATTAGTTTCTTGTAGTATGAACACCAAACTTGCTACAGATGTTCTTGACATGTAGTGGTTACAATTGATTGTGTTTATTTGCTTCGTTATAAGTAAAATAAGGAGATATTGGAGGAAACATGTGTTTTTTTTTTTAGGCGGAGTTCATTTTTGGCCATTCCAACATCAATTACTCTTACCCAGTGTTCTTGACTGTCAAATTAACTCATCCACACCACTCCCCAAGAACCTATCTTCATTTTGATACCAAGATTTGCAGTTTAGGCCTTGTAAAAGCTGAGAAATGCCTTAAAAAGTAAAAGTATAGGATTTTCGGAAAATAGGCCTCAGGGCTTAAGAGGTTAAGTACCCAAAGTACTATTTTTATTACCGCTCTATAATATACCATTATCATTTTTATAAAAAATCTGTTTCAAACAGGTTTCTAAGGACCATTTCCGTAATCTTGTTTCTCAACAAACAAGACATGCTGGCAGAGAAGATCTTGGCTGGAAAATCAAAACTTGAAGATTATTTCCCAGAGTATACGCGGTACACACTTCCTCCTGAAGGTATGACAAAAGACTAGAACAGTTCAACAGATCCCAACACAATGTTCTTGATAAGAAAGTTATTCATGAAACCAAAAAGTGTGCATATAAATTGTATTCCGTAACATGTATTTATTTATTTATTTATTTTGTGCACAGCAACCCCTGACCCAGGAGAAGACCCCAAAGTGTCTAAGGCAAAGTTTTTTATCCGGGATGAATTTTTGGTAAAAGTTCAATATTCCTATTTTATTTGCTTACACATAATTGTGGGAAAAGGTACATAACTGTAAAACAAGTGTTGGATGAATTGTGCCTCTCAAACACTTAATATATATTGCTGACAGATCATTAGTTACGCCTTGATTCTATATTAATGTTAGACAAGGAATTTTTTTCAGAGTTGGTATTCTGCATATATTGGTTCTGATGAGTGCTTAAGTTACTGCTGCAACCACTAAATTAAAAAGTACATTTTTTTATTTTGCAAAACATGATGCTGTAAAGACACTTTTTGTTTTGAGTAACCTCAGGGCAAAGACATGCCAATTTTTGTACAGATATGTTAAAGCAATTGGAAAAATAGCATTTTTTTTACAAAATGGTCACTACTAAAATTATCAATGTAGCTAAATTACACATGAATCAACTTGTCAAAAAGGTCCAAATATTTACCAGTATGGGGAAACAATATAGATTTTTATGCATCACTGAATATGATCTGCTACTTTGGGTTGATTATAACAGGTGAAGTAGGGTAGATCCATGTATGCACACTTCTAAGATGTCTGTAAATTTATAAAGTAGATTTTGAATTGTGCGAAGATGTGATTTTGTAGATTGGAAATATTTCACAGCAAATAGATTTATCTAATTGTTAGTAGATACAACACATTATTTAATGTTTTACGTGTAGTTGTTGGCTTTATTTAGGAGAATTGTAAACAAGAATTGTATAACAATCAGTACTTTTATCATGTATTACAGTTGAAGTCACAATTATTAGCCCCACTGTTAAATTTCACTTTTTATTATATTTTCCAAGTGATGTTTACAAAAGAAAATATTTTGACATTATTTTAACCTAATTTGCACGATTAACCTTATCAAGCCATTCCATAGTGAGTCTTGCAGAACTTGATGTCGCAATGAAACTTTTTGAGTAACCTCAGTTCATAGATGCATGTCAATTTTTGTACAGATATGTTAATGCAATTTAAAAACCTGCATTTAGGCACTACTCAAATGGTCATGATCAAATTACACATGGTTCAACTTGTCAGGAAGGTCCAAATATAAATAAAACTTTGCCAATATACGGAATAAAAATATACCAATATGGGGAATAAAATGTGAAACATAAAATTGCTAATCTCGGAATACAACAATTAAAAATAACATCATGACTGAGACAAAAAAGGTTAGTTTGGGCTTGAGAGAAAGAAATGCTAATGCTTGTTAAGATGGAGAACTATATACATTTTTTATGAATACATTTCAAGTAGCATTATCAACACAGTGGGGGGGGGGAAGACAAGCGGATCTATCTAGTGAAAGATGATAAAACTCTGGGAAAAGAACTAGCAAGAGAATTTTTAAAAGATCTATGAACCAGTGGCAAGAAGCTAGTCATTTTATCAAGTCACTAGTGCTAACCTTTTTATACCACTGTGTCTGTGTGTCTCCATGAACAGAAAATCAGCACTGCGAGCGGGACAGACAAACACTACTGCTACCCTCACTTCACCTGTGCTGTGGACACAGAAAACATTCGCCGTGTGTTCAATGACTGTCGGGATATTATTCAGAGGATGCATCTACGTCAATATGAACTCTTATGATTGGCTGCTTGGATTGGTTACTACTTTAAACCACCATTTTTTCCAGTCCCAGGTCACCAGGTCTTAAGAAAACTACTGAATCATAACATTATGTTTTATACACGATCTTTGATCTGCTTGAAAGTCTATGAACCCTTGAAATGAAATGTTTGGAGTTTTCTAGATTACTATTATTTTCTAATTGAATTTAGAAATAGCCGATAAAGAAGTGCATTTATTTATTCACAGACAAGTTAGACTAATCATTAATACTGCACTGTTGAATTTAAGTGGGGAATACATTCAAAGCTGTTTTATATTATGATTCTTTAACTGATCAGGTAGCCAGTTCCAGACCAAATGAGGTAGATTCAGGAAGAAGTATCTGATTAACCAAACAAAAGTCTGTAGTGCCAAGGACTCTTTGAGGTCAAAGACATGAGTCCATGAATTTACGATAGAGAAAACATCTCTTAGACGTTCCAACTGCCGCTATAGCACCCAGAGACAGTATAAAACTATCAATGTAGAGTTTCTAAAGGAGGACTAAATTAAAGGAAATGTAGTCAGGCACTTTGATTTTGATGGCCCATTTAAAAGGCTGGAATCTGTGAAGCAGAGACTGACAAAATCAAGTTCCAAAAGCTCAGCTTTGATCTATGGCTTGTCCTTCATTATGCACAATTTAAAACCTTAAACTTTGACTTGAACATTCTGCCAAGGGATTTCATTTCAAGACCAAAGTCATTGCGTTGTGTTTTCAGTCACTAATGTATTGTCTGACATGATATTAGGCAGGTAAACACAAACGAGAATGCTCTATTGATGTTTTAATAACAAAATTTGGGAGGAGCCTGGCTATGAATTAGCTCCCCCGATGCCAGGGACTCAACTTCAAAAGCTCTCCACCCCTCCTCCCGGGCGGAGTCTCTGGGCTCAGGTCGCTTCCTGGTTCTAGAGCCTCTTTTCGGACAGCACGTCTGGTATGCGTTCCCTGCTGCAATTACAATTACATCTGTATGTTGGCGGAAATCCCAAGCAAAAGGAGATTTTTTTTTTTTTTTTGAGACAAACGTATTTCACGGGCCTTTCACCATATTTAAAAATAGTTATATGCGAAAATTTCTGCTGTTTATCTAGAATTCTAATTATATAGTTTTAAAATTGGTCTAGAATTCATTATAGCTTATTTGTGATCAATAGCATTTTGACGCTAATGACAAAATAAAGAGATACATTTTTCAATTTGAATTTCAAAAACAAAGTTAAATCTAATCAAAAAGTGGCAAAAGTTTGAAACCCCCAGTTGGAATATTGAAATGGCAACCACTTTTAGTTTTTACCCGTTGGTTAAAAAAAGATTTACCTTTTTTTTTCAAACTCAACACGACATTTAAAGGGTTCACAAAATTTCAAGCAGCACTGTGTACCGAAGACGGGAATGAATGTGTGAATAAGAAGGAACTAGTTATATTTTTATCACACCCACGTGAAATCTTTAAGTTATTTTCAAGTTTTGTTTGTGTAATATCTAGATTAGAGGAGCTTGATCTGACCAGATTAGCTTAAGTCATGGAAACCTGTGCTTGCTTTCCGTCTGCTGAAGAGGAGTTTATTATTGTACTTGACATTTAGGGGGTCCATGAAGGATTTCATGCACTTTGCATTGTTTTTTTTTTAATTGAGATGAGGAAAAACTAACAATGTAGCACCTCTATATTTATCCCCACTTTTGGACCACCTTTACCTAGTTCTTAATTGCTTTTTTGTAGAGAGATCGTCAGGGATAGATAGGAGTAACCAACTACAGAGCACAGAGCTTGGTGTGAGAGAAAGCGTGCAGGATTTATATTTTGTCTTCAATAGGTGGAGGCACATGTCCATCTCACGTGAGATGCCACTGGCTGAGCGATGGCTCTTTTATCATGGGATAACCCCATTTGGGAGGTAGTTTTAGAAATAGACAGAAGAAAATAATATATTTTTAGGGGTTTATTATTCATAATTTGCAACCGCGCTCAATATTGTACAGGACTGCAAAATGTTATTTTATATAATTTCAACAAGGAAGAATTTTGAATTGTAGAAGCTCTTTGTGCCTTTGCATATGGCTGCACCTGTAAATGAGGATAAAGTTTGTGTAATTGGACAGTGCTGTACAGCTTGATGTCAAAACTTACATGGAACTGGAAATCAAACTTCAAACAGATTTATTCTCCTGCAGGTACTTAAATGTCTTTTATTATAAAATGAAGGAATATTTGGCAAAAAAATGGTGAATACAATATGCAAGATTAACTAAATGTTCACTCACTGCTTATAGAGTGTCTTAAATGTATTATTTTCTATTTGATTTCTGTTGCCATGTGACTGATTCAGCTTTAAAAAAATGTGGAGTTGGTTTGAAAATTTTCTCCTGCAGTTTTTACGGGTAGGGTGCTTTTTTTATGTGGCATTGTGTGCGTCTGTGCATGCACATACAGATATGGCACAGCAAGTGGAGGTCTGCATTCTGTAGTCATATAAATTTATAAAAAACAGAGTTGTTCTATAAATATACAATTATTCTCAACAATACGTGTGCCTATAGAGTGCATTTTCATGAATGTTCAGCAAGGTTGTCTGCATTGCTATGCATAAACTAAAGCGTTTGAGAACGTTGGAGAATTTTTCTAATTCATGGATCATTGTTTTAGCTCACTCTCAATTTAAAAGTGGAAAAACACTGAAACCGAAAGTAAAAATGAATCCAAATGATTTTTCAATATATATGTTTTTTTTGTAAAAAATGCAAAAATAGATTACGAGATTGCATATTTTTTACTTTTTATCTGTGCAGGAAGTTTTTGCCTGTGTTGGGAGCAAAAAACTTGAACAAAACAATTTAAGATTCTCTATGCTGACCGAACTCATGCCTCTACACACCGACCCCAATTGCACAAATGGCTTCCCTGCAGGGTGCTCTTCATCCGGGTCGAGAAAATATTGATCCATGCCTGAAGATGACATTTGCGTTAAATAGGGAAAAAAAGACAATGACAAAGAATAAAGCGTAGAGAAAATCATAGACATTGAGTAAGGAGCTGGTTAACCAAAATGTGGAGATTAGAGAGGATTTGTGGTGCGCTAGTTCTTTCCCATTTCTTGTGCAAAGTCACTCTGAAAATGTGGGATGAGCACCACCAAGCGGCACTTTTTCATATGACGTCATCAAAAGAGCCGGCTTTCATTGGCCGATCTCCATGCGAAAAACGGATTTGATATGGCAAACAGAAAATCTTTGTTTCATCAGCGCCACTCGTTCGGTCAGATGTGTGAGCTCCTGTTGGCACCCATGGTTTTCATTCGAGGCACGTTGTCGCACAAAAATTAGGATTGGTTTGTAGAGGCCTTAAGAGCTTGGAGAATTTCAGAATCAATAGACACTCTGAAAGGAGCCAGAGAAGATTTCATTTGAGTGAAGAGTGTCTTGTAAAGGATGATCACCGTAGACTTCAAAGCTCCTAGTTTCTATACGGTACAAACCGCTACCAAAGAGCGGCAACTCTTGAAAGGCATTCAGAAATGGTGTTTTCTTCTGTAGCCTAATTTGGGAGTATCCAATATTCCGTAATGGCTTGCGCGCAGACAGGTTTCAGTTTTTTTGAAGGGGAAACCCCTAGAATTGTCATTTGTAATACTAAATATAGCACCAATATCTGTTCAAGGCTGTGCAAATTAATCAGGGAACGATTCGATTCAGATTAGATATTGTGTTACACTTTACCTTGGATTAACAGCTGCACCCAGACCCGTCGAGCAGGATGTGCTTCATTTACTTTAAAGGAACTATTTTTCCTATAATAATGGACATGTAGATAAACCGTTTGTATATCTAGAAAAAAACAACGTATCTTAAAAACAGTAACGACATTATTCACAAACGCCTTCATGGTAGTCTTTAAAGCGCCTTGAACTCTGCCAAAAATACCAGAAAATGGTTGTGTACAGCTGTAAAGAGGTGTGGGTGTGGCTTGGCTGTCGATAACAAATATCAAAGATAAGTACTTCATAACAGCCAATACAACTAACACATACCTGACTTCTAAAGTGGGATAGAAGTCCTCCACAATTCTAACCACAATGCCCAAGTCCACCATTCTCCAGCTCTCATAGCTTTCTCTTGCTACAAATCCAAAGTTTCGACATGTTGGATCAGTGGCCAACCCACTGATCAAACCCAGAGTTTAGCTTTTTCACATGGAAAGCCATGCATCACCTCAGCACCTTTGCACCATGGAAACAACACTTGCGAAGCATTCTAAACTCCAAACTACTGTGTGTCTTGCACCTTCACTGGATAAGTTAAGATTTAGGTGTCAATAATAATTTATACACCGGGTCTTCCCATAGGATAATAGAAGTCAGGCTCTATTTATATACAAAAACGCAATTACTGAGAAGTTTTTTTTAGGAAATCGCGAACAAAAAAATAGAAATGACATCATTCTACCCACAATTAAAGTACCAGGCAGTAAATGCATAAATATGCTTATAAATCTCACAAAATCATATCATTTAGATCCTGTGTATCATGGCCCTTTAAAGGCCATCTGGGCTACAAAAAAATAGTTTTTACGTTTATATCGCCAACAAATTCAAGAACAAAGTTCACTTTCTATTCTTGATTAAATGTGTTTAATACCTACTTTGTGTGGTTATAAATATGTGATGTCCTCGGTTGCATTTGGTGCATGCGTAGTGAGGTTTGAAGTTTATTTATTCAGCATTTCCATCATAAGTGAAATGAGTCAAATATCATTCACAATTAAAGCAAGCTCCACGGGTTACAAATATTTCATATTAATTACAGGCAAAAAAGAAATGGTAAATAACGGAATCGACAAACCAAATCAATAACAATCCGTCAGTGTAGAGTACACCTCGTCCCTATTTTATTGTTGCGTTGCAGATAGAACAGTCACTGTCAACTATAATGGGATATGTTTAAAAATCTTTTTTATCATCGTAATGTTCATGTCAATAAAAGAATATTTCTATTTGGGAAAAGTTTATATGCTATCCACCCAATAAATTTCAGACCGGAACCTTTCACACTGGGTGTTTTTTGCGATTGGATACTCCCCAATAGGTTCCATAAAACATACATTTATTTATAACTGCGGCTTTTAAATACTTACAATCAAATCAACTAAAACAATGCCAAAACCATTCCATTTGCCTTCACTGTTGCCCTTATATACAGCTTCACATCAATTAACTCTGAGCAAGACTTTCAAAATAAAAGTCCCAGGCAACATGTGATAACTCAAACAGAAATTCCAAATTTGTAATACATGTAAATACACCAAGATTTAAACAAAGAATAAAAACAATATATAAAGTTTAAGAAATAAGGTACAAGAAAAACTAAAAATTGTGGTGAACCAATAATGACTGGATCCAAGAGTGAGGGGAATATCAGAGCGGCTTTATTTATCAAATTATAACAGACAAATTAAGGCCCATATTTACATATTAGACAATACAGATACACATGCTCTTAGGAAAGGGAGAAAGAGGATACGCGTTTATATGGCCTTTTTTGTCTATATGCCTCTAAGATCAGCTTCTTTTTCTACCCGGCCACAGGTCATGAATGGCAACTTCCCTTCACCATAGACTAAACAATCATGTACCTTTAAAAGAAGGAATTTGGGATTAAACAATATTACAATGTCTAAACATTCTCACATTTAGTTGAAAGTAGTCATTCCCCGTGTAATTTGGTCAATTAACACATTGGTGTATGGCAGGACCGAGGCAGTCCATGAGTCTAGTGTTATAATGTCTATGACAACTGAAGGGGAAATTGAAAACAAAGCAAACTCGTAATACATTTTTGCATAAATAAATAGAAAAATCGAATTTTCTAATGGCCTACCAGGTTCCATCAACAGACAAAATGCTTAATTTCCTTCATCTTTTCCTTCACAAGATAAGAGTTTTTAGAAAAAAATGGCTAAAGATAAAATGCAGCTGCCTTAACTAAAAATGCCCAGCCCCAAAAATTGTAGATTCACTTCACAACTGCTGAAATATGATGTCACGAACTCTGGTAGATCTGTTTGTTCTCTTTACTCTTTTTACAGTTCCAAACTTTTATAAATAAGACAATTCATGCGTAAATAATTAAACTAAATGTATTTGTGTCTCGTCTCTGTTCATTTTAGCAGTTGTTTTCACTTTCCTTAGTAACTTAATTTATTTCTTCTTACATTGATCTTTGTTTAGAATGACAATGTGATGAGAGATGTAACTCTTTAAATAAAAAACTATAAAAAGTGGCTTTGCATTAACATTTTTATAAAATTTTGTACAACTCAAACTGACAACCACATAGAAACATAGAAACACTGTATTTCTGTAGCACAAAAGTAGATAAGAAGGGCTTAAAATGTCCCATTGATATGTAACTATAAAGGTCAATAAAAATAAATAGGAAGTGGCAAATAATCATTCAAGATGAAACATCATAATAACAAATTAATATTTTATCACTGGCAGCTCCCTAGCAACCAAACAGTTTACCCTAGCAACAAAATATTTGGAAACCTATCTCAGGTTTGGTAAATGACAAAGGCATGGGTGCTGGTAACTTATAGTGACAAAGTGAATATTATATAAAGTCCACTCCAGAGTAACCTGACTCATTACCATAGCAACCATTTTGGCATATCACTATCTGAGCTAAGGAAAATCACAGACAAGGAGATTGGCCTATATTGCTCATATTGACATAGGGAACTTTATGTGATATCACTGACTACTCCATAGCAACCAAAATGATACCTTGGCAACCATTCCATTTTGCTAATAAACATACTTAAATGGCACTTTTACACACCGACATCAAAATTTGTGAAAAACTTTAGCCCTCTAATAACAATTACAATATTTTATTAAATATTTTTGTAAACAAAATACACCATTTTAAAAACAATGGACAAATTATAGACACCAATCAATGAAGGTAATCTTTTCTCCTTCCCTTGATATTCACATCAGTGGGTCAAGGCTCGCAAGTAGATTTTATAAAGTTTTAGGCTTTCCTTGAAAGCTAGTGCAGTGGTCTTCTGAACATCTTGAGGTGGATGAATGTTATGAATGAAATAATTAAGCAGCTGGTGGAGTAAACCAAGAACACCATCCTTTCTTCTGGCAAAAAACACTTTGACAACTGAAAATCAGAGCGGGAAAAAGTTCCCTGCAGATTAAAACAGAAAAGAGATACTTAGAAACATAGAGATCGATATAAAGATGCTTAGTGAAATAATCTTTTGCAAATGTTTAACCCACAACTATAGATTTTTTTAATCAACACGGTATTAGTATAAAAAATAGTATTTATAAACATAATGATAGTACATTTTATTTACTGGTGCCTTTCTAGTCACCCAAGGACACCTTACATCAGGGGTGCTCATTACAAATTGAATCAATATCATCCGTTCATCCATCCCGTCACAGTTCAGTAAAGTTAGCTGCAGATTCACGGATTCGGTTTTCTCTGCTCAATAGCTCGAGACCAGAATGTTCTTAGTAAACAAATAATATCTATTTTTAATCTGTGTTATGTAGCGGACAAACTACAAAACGTTTTTTATCAAAACAAGTTTCCCTCGGCATTCACAGAAACACATTACCGTCTATGAGCAACCCGCTGACATGGAATCGCTTAGGGACCGTCTGCAAATTACCAGATCCAAAATATGTTTTACCCAGAATATGCTTCATAACTTCATTCTAAATTGTTCTATCACAACCAAAATCAAGCAACACGCCACTCTTCACCTGTATATTGTACTGCACGACTCAGGTTCAATAAATATTGAAATATTGATTACCGGTATTTGGATCAAAGCTCAATAGCTCCCATAAAAATCACTCTATTATCACCAAATTCAGGTCACACACAACTGTTCTAATGATTCAATTTAGTGCAAGTCATCAAATTAAACTCAGGTTATTACTAAAAATGTAAATAATTAATTATTATGTGTGTTTTGTCAATTCTCAATAAAGTTGAAAATAATTGTTTGTTGATTGACGTTTTACATTTTTGTAGCGGGTGGATCACTTTGACTTGGTCATTTTAAAAGTAGCTCGCAAGCTGAAAAAGTGTGAGCACCCCTGCCTTACATAAATCAAGGGAACCGTTAATTAACTAAAGAAGTCATGACATGTTGAGTTTTTTTTAGTAGCTTTTATAGCACTTTATAAGAAATGGGGCGTTCATGGACGTTCACAAACAAAAAAGGAGTTTGTTCATTTTAAAAGGATAAGACTGAGCTAGCGACAAAACTAGTTGGTTTACCACAATGAAACATACTCCAGCATTTGATGCAACTGTGGTAAACATGGCCATTTCTTGGGCCTGAACACACACAGGGCTGAGTCCAGATAGTAATAAGCAACTAGAAAGTGTTGATGTGCCTCGGATAATTAAATATTTAAGGGCACTTACCTGAAAAGTACATGTGGTGAAAGCTGTAGAACACTGATGTCATGACATGGTTACATTTTTGACGTCTAATTGCATCCCGGTAGTTCTTTTTGTCATTTAGCGTGAATGTTTTACTCACAAAATAAAACTTATTTCATTGATATTTGAATTGTTTATTAAACCTGTCATGCAAAATTGCGTTACGTAGAGTGATCAGCTAACATCTGGGCAACCACTGAAACTCCCTGCAAACATGAGCCTCTGTCGAGACTTTACTTAGCTGAAAACCATCTAATATCAACTGTTTCTACCTTTCTCTCTCAAAGCGTCTCTGGCTCAATCCAGGCAGAGTGGCGCAGAAACTTCAGATCAAACAGCCAATTAAAAAGATGCTCCACGGAAAGCCATTTGCTTTGCCATTAGAGTTGAATTATCCAGGGCTAAGGAGAAAACATGTAAAACCCAGATGTGTTTGCGTCTGATTCAGGATCAGATTCTGGCTCATAGAGGTACGGTGTTTTCAATGCTTCCTCCAAACACCACTACCCCGCCTATCAATGTAGCTTTATTAAGACGTGGATAGCTCTGTATTGAAGTTGTTCATAATAAATCACTCTAATCTCCCTCACATCTATGTTGACTGTCAGACAGTAATTTTGCATACACATCTTGAATATGCAAATCAGTAACCAATAGGTGAGTAACCGGGGAGCCCATTTCCGGAATAAGCCTGAGCTATGAAATAAAGAGATTTAATTTAATTAAAAATAGAGAATTTTGAGTAAAAGAATCGCTTTTCCCTTACAATTAGACCAATGTGAACCATATATTATTAAAAATAGAACAATGTCATGACCCCTTTAAATTAAATGGTAATATTACAAAACTTTGGTTTATTTTGGATATTATCTTGTATTCTGGGCCTCTATATTGGAAAAAGCTCAAATTTACACCAATGTTGAAATGATGGAACAAAAGTCAAGAAGAATTCATACTCACCAACATGAAGCTGGGGTTGTTCCGGTTCCTCCAGCTGAAGGATGGGACACTGACCTCAGGGTAGAGCTCCTCGTGGAGGATCTGACACCCACTGTGAGTGTGCCCACTCAGAATGAGCCGGGGCTTGAACCACCACAAGAGCTATGAAAAAAAAAAAGACAACTGATTTAAGTAGCTATTTTATTTCATATGTTAGGGTTCTTTACATTTAACCAACACATTTTTTTAAAATAGGACGAAGTGAAGCAATAATTCCTCTGATGAATAGAAAGAGAGAGAGGGAGAGAGATCGCTGTTCAATTAACTTGACAATATTAGATCATAAATACAATGTTGCTATTGTAAATAAAATGTCTGCTTTGATTGACAACTTTCTTATTAAAAAATGTAATTATTTGTTTCACCTTTTTGGAGGCGTCCTTAGATAGAACATCATAACGTTCCTGAAAAGGCTGATTGCGTTCATCTAGAGGAGCTGCATCGACCCCCGTACACATGGCATCATTTACTCTATACAGCGGGTAATGCTGGGAAAAGTAACACTGTGATCATCAAACTGAGTCCAATGTGTGGTTTTTTTCACCAAAATTATTTCACAGTAAGATCTCACCTGTAACAGAATGGGTGCGGTTGGGGGGAAAGTTGATGTTTTCTTGCAGTGACCATCATCCTCTGCACCCTAACAGTAGAAAAAAATGTGTAAAAAAATGTACTGCTCATTCAAAAGTGTGATAAATGAGATTAGAATGGACCATAAACTGTAAAGAAATATGGATATCGCCTACTGCCATTGGTCTAATATGAGGCCACCGCAGAGCTCTCCTGTATACTACCACTGACGGGTGCACATGCTCATTTTGCACACACAACTTCCTGTGGGATAGGACTCAAACCAGTCCTGTATCTGATGGTTGACTGTGCCAAAGGCTGCAGAGAGGTCCAACAGGATGAAAACAGATGATTTGGACTCTACCAAGCCAACAGCTGGCAGTTGATTACAACAGTCCATATTTAAAAGGAGTATTCAGTATTGAGTTTGCGCAAAGACTGACTCCTCTGCTTAGTCATCTAACAGGAAACATCTCCATATAATCCCATGCATGCTGTAAGCCTTGTTATCAAGTAAACAGCAACATAATCCTCATTTCATCCGCCATTACACTGGTCTTTGTAAACAAAGAAGATGCTGAACAGTGATGCCAAGCAGTGACGGATCCAACAACCAGAAAAAAACAGTTTTCACTATCCATACGGTTGTGGATTTTCAAAACACCACATCTTGGACTTAATTTTCAAAAATGCACAGCTACATGGAAACAATGCAGCGCTTACAAGTAATTTCAAAACGTGTGGACAGGGCTGAAAAAAAAGACTAAAGAGACCCATAAATGCAAGAATTGTTTGGGTTTATTTGGAAACAATGGGACAGTATGATGACAAGAAGAGAAGCGGGAAGAGAAATGGCCAAGGTTGGGAAATGACGACAGGTTATATATTCAAACCACATCAACCTGCTCTCTACCGCGAACATATGTCCCGCAGCACACAGAGACACATTGAAGGACAACAGGGTGGGACAAATCAAAGTACCTGTGTGATTTATGATCATACGATCATAAAAAACATTGTTTTTTGTAGGATTTGTGCATATTGGTCATCAGACGTAGTTTAAATCATAAAAAAGCTAATAAAAAATCATTCGTATTACCTGAATGGAACAGTTCAGAGCACGAGAGAGCTTTTGTAACTCTTCCTCCACGTTTTGGCAAATTGGACAACGATCACCATGTAAAGCAACACTATTCACCAGGAGGAAACTGAGAAGAAAAATATTGTGCAAGCTTTTGGTATTATATAATGCTTCCAAATTATATAATAAGCATTACATTTACACCTAGCCTGAACATAAACCAATATCCTTCAATTTCTACAGACAAATTACCAACACAAAAGCATTTCCACTGATGGTTAGTGGTTTGGTGAAACAATTATTAGTCATTCAACTGCGTTTACTCTTTTTAAATCATAAAGACAACAGAAACTTTCCAAATGACCCTGTCCCCCCCCCCCTAGCATAATTAACAGCTTGAAGTCTTCTGTTGATGAGGTTCTTTATCTTCTCTTTTGGTAAACCAGCTCATGTTTCTTAAAAAAAAACTCTTATTAGAGATTCAATTATATTGAAGTCAGGAGAATGAGATGCCACTCTTCACTTTGTTCTGGTGGAACCAATGACAAGTGGACCTGACATTTTGGAACTTCCAGAAACATCCCATGTGCAGCTTCCGGGGCTGATGATGATGATGCCAATTTCCCTCCATTATCCTTTAATCACATGCTGCTGCGTTCATCTTCCAATCAATTTTTACAAAGTGTCCTGTGCCTTCGAAGCTCACACATCCCCAAAACATCAGTGACCCACCTCCATGTTTCACAGTGTGGATGGTGTTCCGTCTGTGTCGACTCCTCTCCAAATGTAGTGTTTGTGGTTGTGGCCAAAAAACTCAATTTTGGTCTCATCACTTCAAATAACTTTGTTCCAGAAGTTTGGTGTTGTCTAAATGGGTTTCTTTGAGGCATTTGCGTAGTAATGGTTTTCTTTTAGCAACTCGACCATGCAACCCGTTTTCTCCAAGAAAACCAACATGCTTTTTTTCTCAGAGCCCTAAAATTATATGTGGGTTTTTCTTTGCATCCCATACAATTTTTCTGGCAGTTGTAGCAGAAATATTTGTTGGTTTCGACAGAATTCCTCACTTTCCACTTCTTAATCAGCCTTTACACTTCTGATTGACATTACCAGTTCTTTGGAGATCTTTTTTTTCTGTCCTACTTTGTACAGTTTATGACTTGTACAGTTTATGTAATAAACGTATATACCGTATTTTTCATCATATAAGACGCACCGGCATATAAGACGCCCCCAATTTTAAATGAGGAAGATCTAGAAAAAAAAGATTCTGTACCAAATACTGTAGTAAAATATTTTATATCAACTGTGTAGAAGTTAACAGCAGTTTTAAGAACAATTATATGTCAAACATGTAACATGAACAGTCAGTAAAGTCAGTACAAGTAACAAAAAAAAGGCAGTAATGTTTCATACCTGCTCCTTACGATCCGCGCTATGGTAGGATCGACGAGCAGAGATGGGCGATGACGTCAGCGCGCACCTACGGCTCCGGAGTGTGATGGGAATTTTCCTATATAATACTACCATCTAGTGGTCATTTAGAGAAGTGTAATTTGAGAAACTTAAGAGCACAAGTCATACTTCAGTCCCGCCCCTTGAGGCTCGAGGTTCTTCTTTCAATGCGGATAACAGGTGTGTAGGAAATGCGTTGAGACTGCTAAATCTTTACAATAAATAGCCGCATTTGCTGTGTTCTCTCTCAAACGGTCTCCAGTGTTTGTTATCAATTGAGAAGGTATATTTTTTACCATAACAGGAGCTAGGCCGAAGCCGCGGCCTCTCTTACGCCTCTCCTACGCCCGTGACCGCCCTTCGCTCCGCGGTGCTCTGCATTCGCCGTATAAGACGCACCAACTTTTCCCCCTCAGTTTTGGGGAAGAAAAAGTGTGTCTTATACGGCGAAAAATACGGTACTTACTTTTCCCGAAGATCCTTTGGCAGCTCTTTTGCCTTCCCTTTTGGTCAGATTTCAGGAATGTTAGCTCATTACTGGCTGAAAGAGGCATGGGTCTATCAGGAGCCAGAAACTCAGAAACCTTTTTTACACAAACAGGTTGCAGTTACCTCTACCAGCCACTCAAACCCCTTTGTGCATTTTATTAACTTTTGATCAGAGTCATTTGGAAAGTTTCTGTCGTCATTATGATTTAGAAAGAACAACGTACAACATTATCTCTGCATCGATCATAACATGCACTTTTTTGTGATTATGACTCTCCTCCCTTCAGAAAAAAAGTTGTGCATTAGCTTTCTAAATGACACCATGGTGAAAGCTGTTCTTAAAGCAAAAGGAAACCCATGAAAAATCTGTGACTTGCTCATTTTGATGTTGGGGATAAGGGTTGATCAATTATTTGATTTCTCATTGAATCCTTGCAGTGGTCATGAAAAAAAAAGCCTTTCAAGTTGTTAAACAACACACTTGAAAAGTTCGAATCAATAACTCTTCAAATTAAAATAAAGAAATAGCTGAACTATTGAAAGAAGAATTTTTATGTGGATGAATCTGAGAGCTCACATACTTGACTCCTTTAACAGACAGGATTCTTGCTGAAGCTACATTAAACGCCTGCTCAAACCGCTCCAGCTTCTGCTTCGTCATTCTGTAAAAGAAAAATGAGCGGCAGATAGCTAATATTATTTTGAAGGCAAAAGCAGCATTTCAATGATCTTGTAATATGAAACCATTACAAGGTTTCAAAGTGAAAATGCATATGCGTATTAACATCTTTGGATGGTAGCGTTGTAAGCGAATGTCTTTTAATGGTGTATCTTTGTTCGTTTTGGAATTATATTGTGGTTTCTGAACTTCTGCCTTA
>SRMA01025783.1:432221-459598 GCA_007224835.1 Danionella cerebrum
ATACATTTGAATTAAAACTCTGGTCTCTCCAGGGCCTTAACATCTTTATAAACTACAACTATGTAATTTGGCTGTGTGTTTGGGGTTACGGACATGCTTAAAACCCACATGTGACTTGTTTTTAATGCCTGGGCTGAGGGAAGGAGGTTGTTACCACAGAATTGTCCCACTCCATTATCTATTAAATTTAATAGAGTTGCCTAGCCCACTTGTCAAAAACCAACACATTCTAAACTGCACTATAAGTCCGATCTTGTGCAGTTGTTGACATGTTCAGATTGACAGTGATTTAAAATCCTCTCAAACCGCCATCTGACAGTGACATAATATATTGTCTTCAAATGTCAACTTCAGTAAAATAAACAAACCCCCATATCTTTATGATTTTGCTAAGCTGAGATAGAGATACCCAAATTGGTTGCTATGGTAAACAGCCTGGTTGCTATGGAGGGGTCAGTGATCTAATATAAATTTGTCAATATATATTGTTTAGACCAACCCCCCTGTCTCTATTATAATCCATAGCTGAGACAGAGTTCAGAAAATTTGGTTGCTATGGTAAACAGCCTGGTTACTAAGGAGGGATCAGTGACACAATATAATGTGCCTTTGTCACTGCATTTTTTAGACCAAACCCCATGTCTCTATCATATACCAAAGCTGGGATAAAGTTTAGACAATTTGGTTGCTATGGTAAACAGCCTGGTTGCTATGGAGGGGTCAGTGATTTAATATATTGCTGCCTTTGTCTTTTTGCGTTATTTAGACCAACCCACTTGTCTCTAGTATATACCAAAACTGAGATAGAGTTCAGAAAACTTGGTTGCTATGTAAATCAGTCTGGTTGCTATGGAGGGGTCAGTGATCTAATATCATTTTGTCACAATGCATTGTTTAGACGAACCCCCATGTTTCTATCATATACCATAGTTGAGACAGAGTTCGGAAATTTGGTTGCTATGGTAAACAGCCTGGTTGCTAAGGAGGGATCAGTGACATAATATAATGTGCGTTTGTCACTAATTTATTTAGACCAACCCCCATATCTCTATCATATACCAAAGCTGAGATAAAGTTTAGACAATTTGGTTGCTATGGTAAACAGCCTGGTTGCTGTGGAGGGGTCAGTGATGTAATATAATGTTGCTTTTGTCACTTTACGTTATTTAGACAGTCATGTCATGTCATAAAAAGTTGGTATTATGATAAACATAATCAAATCTACATTTCTCTGTGATGTTTAGAGGAAAGTGCTGATGAGGTTAGGACACTGATAGATGGAAAGGGAACAAGGAGATTGGACACAGGTGAGGAGATAATTGGGTGAATGATTGGAGTACATCAGAGAAAAGAGAGAAGAGACATAAACACAGTTCTGAGACTGACCCTATTCATGCTCACAGAAATGAATAAGATATTTAAATACATTTGAAGGGATATATGTAAGACTGTTATTTGAGATGCATTGGCTTCAGTTTTAAGATGCTGTGCTGTTTTTCCAAGTTGCTCTTCTGGAGTAAAACAAGAGAACTGCTGAAAAGCTACGCAGCAGCAACAGGACCATATTGGACTTTGGAAGACACGCTGGTGGGATTCATGTTCAATGACCTGATCTGGTGTGGACACCAAATGAAAGATAGAGGTAACTAGAAAACAAATGTGTGAACCTGAAATGTTTTAACAATTGGGTTATTTCTGTGTGTGCAGAAACAAATTAAGTTTTATATTGAAATACTCGTTATTTAAAACCAAATTACAATCTAATGAATGATGTCAAAAATGTCCCTAATGTGGAATTCAAAAAGCGCATGTCATGATTTCACTAAGTACTGGTGGAAAATATTGAAGCTGGAATGGAAATGCATGCATTACAATTCAACCCAAACACTTTGTCTTATAAAGCGCATTCATTTCTGACTAGATTTTCGTCAAGCAAATTGAGTTTCAAAAATTTCTCAACAACGTGAAATGATTTCAAGGTTTCTCTGCACTGACCTCTCAAATGTGGTTTCTCGAGACCAGTCACATGACTCAGTTTTACAGGTCAAAGTTCCCTCCAGCTCTTTTTTCAGTCCGAGCAGGATCCATTATTGCATCACATTGTGTCTCTGGTCTAGAGTTGCATGCAGTTGAACAGAAACCAGTTCTTGTCATGTGATGGGACCTCAAACTAAAGTATTATTCCATCTTGTTATCGATATTAGAACTGTATGATAAGAACCAATGCACTTACGTCTGCATGAGAACCCAAGGCCTTCCTGAATCATATGAAGGATATAGACACTCGTGGCTAGAGAATGGTACAGTTAAAGGAATTACAGTAATTAAAATTAAACTCCTTTTTCTGTTTCCATTAAGGTTTTGACTATAGGACTTGTCCAAAATGGTCAACCAGCCTGAACCACCCTGTGTATTCACTCTGGAAGCGAGCTTCTCAGAATGTAAGAAAATATATGTTCATTCAAAATGTAAGTCGCTTTGGATAAAAGCGTCTGCCAAATGCATAAATGTAAATGTAAATGTAAATGTATTTAATGGACAGACCAACATGCATCAGACAGGTTTTACTTCACCTAAATACAGCAAGAATTGTATTAAAATGATTTTGTCTCAGTGTTACATAAATCTAGGTGTAGGTTTCCATTTTTTCCAATACAACTGAAGTTAAGTTTTCAAGTATAACCTAGCACCTGTGGTGGATAAGATCTTCTGGAGAGACTAAGTCCAGTTGCAGAGGGTTGGTCTTTCCCGTCCTCGAGAGAGAGACTAAGTCCCTCTTGTGGAAAGTTGGCTGTTCTCTTCCTCGAGAGTCTGTGTCATTTTGGCTGGGATTTCAGGATAGCAATGCAAACACAGAGTTCACGTATACACCAGAGCTACAATTTTAATTGAGTTTTCCTTGCCTTTTTATACTTTTTGTAGAGGTTGGGGGTAAGGGACAAAGTTCCGGTTTACCCATATACAGTGGGGTAGGAAGCACCTTTAGTTGCAGCTTATTATTGATTCTGTTTAACCTCGAAGGCGCTTTGGGTGGTCAAAAGCTTATGTGGGCATTTTATGCTTAGCTGCGACGATTTTGGGAAGTGTTTACGACGTATTCAGATATTTGTGTGCGATCAAACATGTTTCCATTTACGCCCTTCAGACAACCGTAGCATCAGATAAACAAAAATACCTTGAAGAATTACGTCTTATTTTGTTGTATTATTATTGAAAGCATGCACACACTCACATCTCTTTGAAAGTCTGTCAAGTTAAGTGTATCTATAGAACTTTTATGCAGATGCTCCAAAGATATATTTAGTTCAGTGATCGTTTATTGTCATTAATTTTTAATTACTCATGGACAGAACTAGTTTTGTCGCATTAGCAAAACAATCAAAAAAACATCCTTCTCCAATATAAATGTGAATTATTTAAAAAAAAAAAAAACAATTGTACCAATGCATGCTAGAGATGTTCATATTCATTAAAAGCGGGGCATACAATATATTTTGTCTGTTTTAAAATGTCTCTACAGTTTGCCCTGGCTGCATGTGGAAACATCACAGTCCTGCTAAACGGATCGATTCATCAAGCTTTCAACAAAAACAGGTTTGACTTCTCTTTCTTTTAAGTTTATTTAAAGGTTCGTACTACAGTAACTTTATAAAATATGAACTAATAACTAATTTTGTCACATTAGAAGCTCTGTAGCTATGAATCACATGCATATTCTTTAATTCCTCAGCATGTTTGGCAGTGTGGAACTGGATAACCTAAACCCAAGGATGGTTAACTACGTTCATATAAAAGTGGTGTACAACCTGGAAGGACCTTTTGTGTAAGACAGCACAGCTCTTTTATTATTTAGCGGATATAATATTTACCTGTTTACTTTAACATTGTCATTATTTACATTTTCTTGATAAGTAACTAGAGTTGAAAGACCCGTTGACTCCAATGAAACATTAGCTCATCATTTTCTTCAAATGTAATTTTAAATAATTTTAAATAATTTTTTGCTGCTCTAGGGAGTCTTGCGAACAAGGATCAATCCTGGAACTTACAGACATCTTAAGAAAACGAGGGTTTCACTGGACCTGCACAGACAATGACTTGTAGGTTTTAGATATCTTCTTCTGAGAAATAAATTCGTAATTTTGAGATATAAAGTCGCAATTCTAAGAAATAAAGTCAGAATTCTGAAATATAAAGTCACAATTATGAGAAATAAAGTCAGAATTCTAAGATGTAGTCACAATTCCAAGAAATAAAGTCAGAATTCTGAAATATAAAGTCACAATTATGAGAAATAAAGTCAGAATTCTAAGATGTAGTCACAATTCCAAGAAATAAAGTCAGAATTCTAAGATATAAAGTCACAATTATGAGAAATAAATTATTAGTTTTTGAGATATAAAGTCGCATTTCTGAGATATAAAGTCGTAAATCTAAGATATAAAGATGCAATTCCAAGAAATAAAGTCAGAATTCTGAGATATAAAGTCACAATTATGAGAAATAAATTAGTAATTTTGAGATATAAAGTCGTAAATCTAAGATATAAAGACGCAATTCCAAGAAATAAAGTCAGAATTCAGAGATATAAAGACGCAATGCTAATAAAGTCAGAGTTCTGTAAAATAAAACCGCAATTCCGAGAAATGAAGTCGCAATTCTGTTAAAGTTGCAATTCTAAGAAAAAAAGTCGCGATTCTGAGATATATTCACAATTACATGAAATAGTCAGAATTCTGAGATAAAAAAATTTGAATTCCTAGAAATTCCAAGAAATATGAAGCCAGAAATACCAGACAGTGCTGAAAGCCAATCTCGAAAAAGGAGAATATTATAGAAAATTCTTTTTTGATTGGAAGAGAATTGTGCTAGCCAGCAACATTGAAAGAGAGCGTTCTAATGAGCGGTTTTCTTTCATTTTTGAGATGACACCACTAGACGTTTGATCTACCAGTACGCCAGAAACACCACCTCCACCCCTTCAACCTGGACTCTGTTCCTGGGGGGTGGGGGGTGGGGGTGAGGGTTAGGTCCGGGCACCTACTCAGCACACGCCCTATAGGAGAAACTTGCGAACTGATCTCAGAAACTCTAAAACAACTGGAAGCGGCATTTGGCAAGCTTTGGCAGTTTAAAATACCTTGGTGCACTCCTAAATAAATTGCATTATCATAGTCAACCCTAGAACTGGTACAAATGGACCGGTATTGGCTTTTGCAAATTACTTTGACCCACAGATGAATCTTTGTGCTAAAGTAGAAGCGTTTGTGTCTGTGACATCGTTAGTAAAACACCTTTGACTTTTGTGGAAAATCTTTTTTTTATGATGCCACCTGGATGATGCCTCCATGGACCACAGTGGCTATAGTTTCCAGTTTGAAATAAACATATTATAAAAAGATCCAGGATGTATGGAAACTGTCAAAAGACTACATGCTGTACTTATTTTTTTCAAAACAAAGAACATGTTTTTTTTTCTTAACAGGACACTGACATTTCTGCAATGTATGAAGAATCCCAGATGGACAACGTGTCAAAGATTTCAACAGCATGAACACAAACCCTTGTGAATAAACAAGAGAAAGTAAGGAATAAACACAAACTGGAAAGGTCTGCATTCCATCACTACTGCAGCAGTGCTCAAGTTGAATTAATGGATTATCTGGATGGTTTCTTTTAAAACCAGACAGGTTCTTGCTACTGAAGGCATGCTTTACTTTAATACCAGTGACATGGTATTTCTACAATTTGTTGATCAATCATTTGGGCAATGCTTAACCAAATCATTATATGGGTCAGTCTTTGCTGTAAAAGATGATTTGTCTTTATGTTGTGTTAGTCACTAACTCTGCAATTGCAAACATAGTCACATTTCTATATTGAATTCATGTGGACCCATAGACCATGTCCATCCCCATGACAGCCGTGTACCCATCTTCTAATGGCTACTTAGGATATCGTTGCACTATACTCAAATGGCCTCCACAGTCCCCAGATCTCAATCCAATAGACCCCTTTTGGGATGTGGTGAAATGGGAAAATTGCATGATGGATGTGCAACCAACAAATCTGCAGCAACTGCATAATTTTTTCATGTCAATATGGACAAAACTGTTTGAGGAAGCAGATGGATCAGTAAGATCCAGTCCGAGAGTTATCAACACACAATAACACCTTCAGTCAAAAGAAGCTCTCAAGCACAAATATTGTCATTTTTATTATCATTATTACAGGCTTTAGGGGAAGTGTACACAGAACAGCATCTACCTCTTTGGTAAATGTAGCCTTGATTGACTTTTATTAACACCACTATATTATGAGCCGTTTACTGAGGTGAGCTGAAGCGTCCACAGAAGAGTATGCTCCCAGAGTTGTTGTGGCGGATGAAAAACAGGAAAGGATGATCAGCCCTGAACCTTTCAGCGCGTATTAGCATCCGGGTGGACATCACAGCTCCAGAGGCTGCTGCTGCCTCAGTACCTTCCTCATCCAGGATTAGAGTGCTCTGGTGGACAACAGTGGACAGTACAAGTTCAGAGTTGGGAGAGAGCTTGGAGAAATCTGCGTGCATTGGATCAAAGGCGTCCTGCATTCCCAGTGCCTTCAATATTGGACTTAGATTTAGGCTCTCATTCAACCGGAATCGAGGGAGAAACACCTCCACCTCCAGCAGGTCCATCATGTCCGGACGGATCCAATCCAGCAGAGACTCTGGGGTTAAACAGTTCTCTAGCTGAACAATTGAGAGAAAAACAATATATGTCAAATATTCCTCCAATAAGACTAAACAACCCTTTAATACTGGTACATGACGCTGCTTTTCCATCAGATTTTAGTAATGGCATGACTTGGTTTGGTATGACTTCGCCACGGTTCACCTATATTTCTTCCAATATAGACTCTGAGAGGACTTGTTTTAGACAGCACCCTGGCACCCTATATTGACAAGTCACCAAAAAGCACTCAAAAATCTCTCTAAACACAACAAGTCAAGCCGTGCCTTTACAAAACATGTCGGTGCAAAAGTGGAACATGATTAAAAAGAATAACACAGTCAGAGATTACTCATTCATTTTCATACCCGCTTATTCCCTTTCGGGGTCACGGGGGTCTGCTGGTGCCTATCTCCAGCACACATTGGGCGAGAGACGGGGGTACACCCTGGACCGGTTGCCAGTCCATCGCAGGGCGAGATTACTCATTAAACCCCTAAAAAAGATCACATACCTTCTGAAGCTCATCCACCTCCTCTTGCTCCTGATTGGGCAGTAAGATGAGCATGCTCAGTTCCCTGCCTGCATATGGAAGCTCTAGAATCTGTATGTTCACATCCGGAATAAATGCCAGAGGAAACCGAGCCTTCTGGTACATCATTTGCACAGGCTTGCTCTCTGTCTGTTAAACAACCCAATATCAGAGAAACTTTGGTAAAATCCAGAGTGTAGTTGTGTTTGTGTGTGTGTGTGTGATCACCTTGGTGATCCAGAACTGCTCCTCTCGAGTATGCACTGCTCTGAATATGCTCTCCCAGCGGCTCTTCAGATAAACAGCATTGATCAAAACCAGACGACTCAGAGAGTCCACATCACCCTCTGCCAACAGGTCCCGAATATTCTCTGGTCTCAGAGACAGAGACGTAGATGATCCAAAAATGTTCAACATAAGTTTTGCCCTCTTCAGGCCCCCCAAAGAGAACCAGTCTTCATTACTTCTATATTTTTATACTTATAACCCCCACCTTCAGTCTTCTCTTCCACCCAGCTGTTAATGGTTTTTCGTGACTCCTCAGGCTGGTTGATAAAATCCATCGTTTGCAGCTCAGCTTGATAGAAACGGCCAGTCTTCTCTAGAAACTCCTGGCAACACGGATGAATCATGCAAAATAACTAAAAACTGAAATAATTGTTAGTTTTGTATTTATCATAAACCAAAGCTATTTCTTTGTACAAATGATCAGAGTACAAAAGTAAACAACCACTTAAAAACACCTCACCTGGTGGAAGCTAAAGGACTGCTCGCCAAATATCCGGTTGGCCAGTATC
Source organism: Danionella cerebrum (assembly GCA_007224835.1). Classification (NCBI taxonomy): domain Eukaryota; kingdom Metazoa; phylum Chordata; class Actinopteri; order Cypriniformes; family Danionidae; genus Danionella; species Danionella cerebrum. Next base: position 440,264 of record SRMA01025783.1, read on the forward strand.
AATTTGTTTGAGCTTGGAGTGTGTGTGTTCATCTCGCACAGGAGTTTGGAGAAAGCACCTTGAACCTCAGCATCATCTTCTGGAAAGCCCAGAACCTACAGAGGAAGTGATCTTCAACTCATGCCAAGAACAGCTTTGATCCTGTATATGTTTAATCTTGGAGAACACTGACCCTGAACAATTTGATCCCTAAAAATATTGGTGAAATACTGACTAAGTATACCTCTTAACAAGTTGAACTCTGAGCAACACTTAACCAAAACCAGTCAAGCCTTGAACAATTGTCAGCAAAGCAAGTCTACCCGTGAACAAGTCGTCTTCTGGACAACTCTGGATCTTATGCTCATATTCAGCATGAAAAACCTTAACCCGGAACAAAAAAGACCAGTCAAGCCCTGAACAAGTTTTGACCTGTAGCAAGTCTAGTCGTGTTCTGGACGACTCTGGGTCTGGTCATGCTTAGGGTCAGAGTTGACCAGTGTCAAATAATGGTAGCCAACAACTAAAGACTAAAACTTAAGACTAGTTGGGCCTTGGGATAAGAACACTTGTTATCAAAGCAAGTCTACCCCTGAACAAGTCATGTTCAGGGCAACTCTGGGTCTTATGTTCAGGTTCAAATTGAAAAACCTAAACATTGAATAAATAGATCTCCAAGCAATACTAAACCTAAGACCAGTCAAGTCTTGAACAATTCTTCCCAAAGCAAGTCTCCCCTTTAACAAGTCACTTTCTGGACAACTCTTTGCCTTCTAATCAGGTTCAGAGCTGTCCAGAATCCAGCAACCTTACCCTGAACAAAGTGATCTCTGACCAACACTAAACCAACCATTTCTGGAAGACCCTGGGTCTGGTCCTGCTCATGGTTAGAGTTCTCCACTGTCAAACATCTTAACCCTGAGCAAGTTAAGACCCCAAAGATGACCCTAAACAAGTAATGCCCCAATAAACATTGCCTTTGAATTCCATGAGCATCTAAAAGGTTAAGATTGCAGGAAGATGTTTGGTAGATCACTGAATATGTCCAACTCTCTCTCATAGCTGAACTTTGATCTCTGTCTCAATTCCAGCCACTCCCTGATCTGATAAGCAAAGCTTAACTGAAAAATCTTTAACTCTTCCACCATTCCCTTATAAATGTCCTATACCTCACTTACCTTCCTTCATTCCACTCTTCAATTTCTACTCCCTTTCCTATTCCTAGTCCTGCACTCACCTTCTGTATCTGCTGGGCTGTGTTTCCAGCCGCTCCATTCTTCACCATGGCAAGAGCTGCAGAAACACTGAGAGGAGAGAAGAACATATTTCCTCTACCTCCTCGGGTGATCTCCTGGAGGAGTTGGAGTGAGAGGTGTGTGTGGGCTGCCACCAGGGACTCCATGCTGCACAAAAACATTTAAGTTTAGAAGCTTTTAGTGAAATGTGCAAGATAAATAAAGTTTTGTCACATAAAAATTGAAGGTGACCAATAACTTTTATTTTAGCTTCCCAATATTTTTTTTACCTAGCACTTCAATTAAAACTAAAAGAGATGCTTCTAGAAGTCATAAAACCAATTATTATACATTTATATTGTATGAAATAGTCATTGCGAATTGGCCCGTCAGTATTTTTAACAGCAGGTAACGGTGAGTGGGGTGGAGTTTTGACAGCAGAAAAACTAAAATGTCTTTAAATGAAATTCAAACCTTAAAAACTTTACTAAAATATTTGAGAGTATGAATTTTGTGCGCAAATGTAGTAATAAAAAAATAGAATTTTACACTTCCGCGTTCGCAGCACTGCAGCGCTCTATAATCTCATTGGCTAAAGCTACACCGCGGACGCATCTGATTGCCTCTTATTTGGGTAAGCCAACAGGTTGCATTTGTGCGGTAAACGTTTTTAGTTTTATCTTTAACAGATGATAACGCGATCTTATCGGCTTTGTCTCTGTATCACTGAAATGTTCAAGAACATAAATGTAAAAAAAACGACAGAATATAACTATAACAGCTCCCCTATTTGTCAGATTGTAATTTACTCACCTTCAGCAAAGACAGCGAGTAGAACAGAGAGTAAGTTCTTTTATGAAAGTACACACATTGTGCAAACTCACACACCCTCACTCAAACGCCCATAGACACTATTTTTCTCCCACACCTACTTTGCGACAACAGAACACTGCTTTGCGGCACCTAGGATTGAACTTGACAGCGCAGGAAAACATACTCCTATGTCACCAACAAATACAGGATAACGCCCTCCAGAACTTCATAACAAGTCCCCGAACTGACGGAGAGAAGGGTGATGGCTACCGCAGTTATCAGACGTTTATTTAGCAGAAATGGGAATATCTGGAGGAACTGCCGAGTCTGGACTAGAACCCGCAAACCTTCAGTAAGAAATAACATTACAAAGCAAAGACAGATCAACTGACACCTCAATACAATTATATTTTAATGTTTATAAAGCACTGTTTGTCACGAAATAGCGGGTTGGTTGGATTTCAAACGTCAAATGGGTGTGTTGGAAATGTTAGAATCATGTAGCAGTACTAGTTGCACTGAATTATCGGGATTTCTAAATGCATTTTATAACACCCTTTATAACTGCACCTCCTGCAACACTGTGCCAAAGGTCAGCAGAGTTTATTCACCCTGGAAGAGAGGTTAGGTTCATTGCGTGAATTATATTTTTCCTATTTAATTTTTTACCCTATTAACCCATGCAGAAACTTCTCCAGGCACATCCTGATAACCCCCGAAAGCTCCTGCTGCAGCTCCTCCAGGTGCACCCTGATAACCCTTGAAAGCTCCTGCAGCAGCTCCTTCCAGTGCACACTGAAAGCTCCTGCAGCAGCTCCTTTCAGTGCACACTGAATTCTCCTGCAGCAGCTCCTCCAGGTGCACCCTGATAACCCTTTAAAGCTCCTCCAGGTGCACCCTGATAACCCTTTAAAGCTCCTGCAGCAGCTCCTCCAGTGCACACTGAAAGCTCCTGCAGCAGCTCCTTCCAGTGCACACTGATTTCCCCTGCAGCAGCTCCTCCAGGTGCATCCTGATAACCCCTGAAAGCTCCTGCAGCAGCTCCTTCAAGTGCAGCCTGCATGCACCTGATAACCCCAGCATACACTTGAGCTCCTACCCCAGGTGCACCCTCCCATATCCCAGCAGCAGCACCTCAACTAAATCCACACCATTCTGTTGACACAAAAGCTTCCACATGTTCCTACAGCTGCTCCGGTTTGGCTGATGATCACTTGGTAATGACAATGTCTGCATCTCAGGGCAGGAGTGTTTCTCTACTGCTGGGTGTGACTCCTGTATCGCTCCTGGTATATCAGAGGTTCTCTGGACTGGTTTTGGCACTGGACTCAAGTAATAAATACAGATCATAAACATCTTCTGGGAGGAAGGACACAGGTTTTTGAAGTTTTTAATTTTCTCCTCGCAGCAGCTGAGGTGCTGGAGCAGGCGGATTATCTATACAGCTGCGGAGAGACTCGCAAGCTACACACACTGCTACTCCAGAATGCACACAGGTGAAGCACACATCTCCTGACACAGACCATCAGTGAATCAGTTTGAATCAGCTCTGAATCATCTGGTCATTAATGACTCTCAGTTGACTTTACTGATTCAGCTGTTCTTGTCCTTAGTGAGGATGCAGAGTTTCTGTGGCGCCTTGCACGCTCCTCCAGGGATTTGGCTCTCCAGTCATCCAACGCAGAAGAAAAGAAGCGACTCACTTATGAGGCTTACGACTACGCCACTAGAGCTCTGCAGAAGAACCAGGGATCATTCGCAGCACACAAGGTTACTTCCATAATTCACACTGATTAAGAATATTATTTAGATGTTTTTCAAAATCACTGATAATAATTTAGAGATTTAAAAGATTAAAATTGTTTAGATTTGTTCACTCATTTAGAGATTCATTCAGAGTGATTCACATTTGTCTAGATTCAAAGTGATTTGTCTTGATTCATTCTGTGATTCATATTAGAGATTCACAGTTGTTTAGATTCATTCACTCATTTAGAAATTCATTTAAAGTGATTCGTGATATATCCCGAGAGCCATTTGGAGATTTACAGTTGTTTAGATTTGTTCTGTCATTTAGAGATCCGTTCAAAGTGAGTCACATTTGTCTGGGTTCAATCAGAGATTCATTAAGAGATTCACAGTTGTTTAGATTCGTTCAGTCATTTAGAGATTCTTTTGGAGTGATTCACATTCAAAGTGATTTGTCTAGATTCAATCTTTGATTTATATTAAAGATTCACAGTTGTTTAGATTCATTCACTCATTTAGAGATTCATTTAAAGTGATTCATGTTTATTCAATATATCCAGAGAGCCATTTAGAGATTTACAGTTGTTTGGATTTGTTCTGTCATTTAGAGATCCGTTCATAGTGAGTCACATTTGTCTGGGTTCAATCAGAGATTCATTGAGTGATTCACATTTGTTTAGATTCGTTCAGTCATTTAGAGATTCATTCAAAGTGATTCACATTTGTCTAGATTCAAAGTGATTTGTCTAGATTCAATCTGTGATTCATATTAGAGATTCACAGTTGTTTAGATTCATTCACTCATTTAGAAATTCATTTAAAGTGATTCATGTTTATTCGATATATCCAGAGAACCATTTAGAGATTTAGAGTTGTTTAGATTTGTTCTGTCATTTAGAGATCCGTTCAAAGTGAGTCACATTTGTCTGGGTTCAATCAGAGATTCATTCAGAGTGATTCCCATTTGTTTAGATTCATTCAGTCATTTAGAGATTTGTCTAAATTCAGAGATTCACAGTTCTTTAGATATATTTAGAGTCAATTAGAAAGTTTTTTCAGAATGATTCACATTTGTCTTAATTCAGAGAGTCTTTAAATATTCTTTCAGAATGATTCAGAGAGTCATGGAGATTCACCCAGATGTGTTCGTCAAATCATATGATTTTGACAATGAAGGACCGGCTCAGTGATTCTCCCTCTGTGCAGTGGTTTGCAGTGTGTCTCAGTGATGTTGGCGACTATGAAGGGGTCAAGGTGAAGATCGGGAATTCGTTCATCATTAGGGAACATCTCGAGGTGAGGTCATCAATGGCAAATAATGCCCAGGTGGATTAAACATACATGAAGACACCTCTCCTCTCTCTCTCCTGCAGCGAGCCATTGAGCTCAACCCCGGTGATGCCACCTCCATACATATCCTGGGTTACTGGTGAGCCAGTCACTCAAACACAATGGTTTTGATCTATACTTGAGTTTAAGGGAGGCTTACAGTGTTTTTGGTGCAGGTGTTTTGCTTTTGCTGATTTACCGTGGTACCAGAGGAAAGTGGCTGGGGTCATATTCGCCTCCCCTCCCACCTCTACCTATGAAGAGGTGATATGAAAAACTATCAAATATATGTGAGATACCAGTCAATACTGGTTTTGATCTGGGAAATGTAGTGTTAAACTTACCTTAATGTATTAATCTATGGTTTCTCCATCAGGCTCTGGCATTCTTCCTGAGAGCTGAAGATGGTATGAATTTTCTGTTTGGTTCAGTAAAAGCAAATTGAGTGTGATCTGATTATATTTTATGTTTTGGGTGTCAGTGGAGCCAAACTTCTACAGCATGAACCTCCTGATGTTGGGGAAGACTTTTATGAGACTGCAGGACATGGAGAAAGCAAAGATGTGGCTTATACGAGCGAGAGATTACCCAGCTGTGAACGAGGAGGACAAACAGGTCTCAGTGCTCATTACCTCTCTTTTAAAGGCCACACCTTCTCCTGAACATTGTCAGCCAAACCACTTTTTTAAAGCTCATTTGTTCTCACTCAATTCACTGCAAAGGTCATTACATTTCCTCCTGTTCTCTTATAAGTCTCTCAAGTTCTCTGCTTGCTCATATGGTCTCCTCTAAAGCTCCTCTAACCAATCTCCTGTGACGCTCAAATTATCTTCTCTAGATCTCATTTAATGGCAATGTTCTCTAGTAACACTTAAATGATATCCTCCTGCAATGCTCATATTCTCCACTCATTCTCCTGTAACGCTCATATGGTCTCCTCAAGGTAATTGTGTGACGCTCAAATGGTCTCCTCTAGATCTCCAGTAATGCTCATATTCTCCGCTCATGTGCATATGATCTCCTCTAAATCTCCTGTAACGCTCATATGGTCTCCTCAAGGTAATTCTGTGACGCTCAAATGGTCTCCTCTAGATCTGCTTTGTTCTTATTCTCGACTCATTCTGCTGTAATGATCATATTCTACAGTAACACTCAAATGGTCTCCTCTAGATCTCCAGTAATGCTCATATTCTCCACTCATGTTCATATGATCTCCTCTATATCTCCTGTAATGCTCATATTCTCCACTCATTCTCCTGTAACGCTCATATGGTCTCCTCAAGGTAATTCTGTGGCGCTCAAATGGTCTCCTCTAGATCTGCTTTGTTCTTATTCTCGACTCATTCTGCTGTAATGATCATATTCTACAGTACCACTCAAAGGGTCTCCTCTAGATCTCCAGTAATGCTCATATTCTCCCCTCATGTTCATATGATCTCTGTATCTCCTGTAATGCTCATGTTCTCCACTCATTCTTCTGTAATGCTCATATGGTCTCCTCAAAATAACCCTGCGACACTCAAATGGTCTCCTCTAGATCTCCTGCATTGCTCTTATTCTCGACTCATTCTCCTGTAATGATCATATGGTCTCCTCGAAATAATCTCCAGTAATGCTCAAATGGTCTCCTCTAGATCTCCTGTATTGCTCTTATTCTCATAATAAGCTCATAAAATAAGCTTATATGGTCTCCTTTAAGTAATCTACTGTGACATTCAAATGGTCTCCTGTAATGCTCATGTTCTCCTCATGTGTATGTGGTCTCCTCTAAATCTCCTGTAATGCTCATATGGTCTCCTTTAAGTTATCTGCTGTGACACTCAAATGGTCTCCTCTAGATCTCCTGTAATGCTCTTATTCTCCACTCATTCTCTTGTATCGCTCAAATGGTCTCCTCTAGAATTCCTCAAATGCTTAAACTCAGGTTTTTTTTTAAAGCTCACATGGTCAGCTCAGTTTCTCCTGTAATGTTCAATTTATCAAGTATCGCTCACATATTATGCTAATTCATCATCTTGTAAAGCTCATTTACATTCTCGATTTCCAGTATGGGTCACAAGTTCTTTTCCGGTTCTCATTTAAAGCTCTTATTTTCCGTAACTCTCCTGTAACATTCACTAATCCTCCTTTAAAACTAGTCTCTGTTTATTTCCCTCCCAATGTAAAGTCTCACATGTTCTCACTTTTTCCTTTAATTTTCCTATAATACTCATAAGTACTCCATGATTAATGCTTAAGTATTCTCCCGCTTCTCACATGTTCTCTGCTCTCCTCTAAAGCTCCCAGTTTCTCATAGTTCACCAACTCACACGGAGAAATCAAGTTTAATCTCACTTTAAACGCTCATAAGCTCTTTTTGATCTCCTGTGTTTCTCTTGACAGGCTCAGAGAGAGGCAGTGGAATTGCTGAAGAAGCTTAAGGCATGAGATTTAGTAAACAATGAACCAATAAATGACTAACTTGTACCAGCCGTTGAATGACAAACCAGGGACTAAAACACCAGCTGTGAGTACCAGTGCGCTTTTGGTGTTAGCATTAGCGCAGGAAGCTAGTAATCATTAAAACACACTTGTCCAGAACATGAACATTTCTGGAAGCTGCTGCTGAGCTCTACGAACAGATGAAATAAAGGCAGACTCCAGGAACAGAGAGTGTGCTTGTGATTGATGATGAAGCACAGGAATCTTTAAAGTGCGTTCAATTCTTTTATTATCAAAGTCATTGATGGCGCAGTTCATAGACACAGCTAGCTGAGAGAGAAACCATGATAGCGAGTCTCTCTCGGTCTCTCTCTGTGCAGGCGGGCGAGCAAGTGCTCTCGGTGAAGCTCTATAAAACTAGAGCTATACATTCAGACCTTTGGGAGCATTCATACTGCAGTTAAAACTGATCAATGAAGAAAACCAAGCTCTAGATTCGATAAAGCGCTGCAGCTCCACTCCAGATCAATAATCTATAATCAATAATCAAGCTTAAGAGCCCATCTATACTAATGATCCATGTGGAAGAGGATGTGTTCATTCCTGGCCGAAGCCCTCAGTCTCTTCGATGGCGAACAGCAGCTTCTCTTTGAGCTGCTCAAAGCTCTTATATGGTGGAAGATCCAGACGGTTAAAACTGCAACACACAGAGGGGGGGTGGGGGGGGGGGGGTGTTACACTGCAAAACCACAATCCCACCCTCCAATCGTCAGCATTCAAGAGTGTGCCCTCACCATGTGTGGCTCCGGGGCAGCCATGTCTCCTTCCCAACCTTCTCGATGCAGAACTTCTGCGGTCCATTGCTCCCTTAAAGAACAAATACACACATCTTCACAAATGTGGAAAGTTGTACTGAACACTGAGCGCCCCAATGCATTCTAAATATGATTCTTCTAGTTTTATTAGCCTATTGAACCCTTAACTTAAAGATCTCAGATCTTAAAGCCTCCATGAGCTTTCCTGTGTCTCAGTCACTAGAGAATTGCACTACACTCCAAAAAAATTAATCTAAGCAAAGTTGAAATATTGATAAAAATGTAGATTTTCCTATTTTTAAAAGAATAGACTTGTCTAGTTTAGACTTTTGGGCTATATATATATATATATATATATATATATACTTATACATATCTATATATATATATACTTATACATATCTATATATATATATATATATATATATATATATATATATATATATATATGTGTTTTTAGCTTATTTTGAGCAAATATAACCTACGTTTTCTTCAGAAATTAAAATTTTTATACCATTTATGTGCTTAAATAAAGAAACTTTGTAAAACAAGCTTTAGGTTTTGCCACTAAACTTAAAGATAGAAATTTAGCAGACGCTTTTCAAGGATACAAAAACAGGAAGCTTTGAAGCACAAAAACCAACAATGAGGGAAGCACATTTGACTTGGTAAGATTTGTTGACACAAGATCAGAAAGCTTGTGAAAAGAATAGTTTTTCCTTTTTAGTTCGGTCCGTCTGAGCAGGTGAGAAAGCAACAGCCGAACTCTAGACCGAAAGTGGACTAAGAAAGAGGTCTGAGACCTGATCGAACTCTGATCCGATCTAAACACAAAGAAAGATGGTATAGTCTTAAAACTACATATTATAGCTTAAAAATAAAACTGATTTTCTTTTTTATAAGCATACGGACAATAATGAGGATGATTCTGCTTAAAAACTAGAAATAAAAGAAAGACCGGCTTACAATTTGACAGATATTTCCATTTAAATGCATTGACTGATTTAGAATTAGATTGGTTAGAATGAACGCGCACACAGAAGGCTAGGACAACATGATCAAAATGGACGCCCTTCGCTGCTTGACTTTGATAATAAAAAAATCTTGTACTTTATCATTTGAATGAATCGCTCATGATACAAATAATGCTCAGATTACAAACGACTCCAAGTTTGACCTCAGGTTACCATGGTAACACTGCCATGTAAACAGACAAGCGCCAAACCATAATGCCACATGCAAGCCTGTACGGTGAAAAGCATGTGTTTGTCTGATTATGTAGTTTTAAGACTATACCATATTTCATGAACATTAAGTTAATAATGTTTTTCTACAATTTAACAGTTTTTATAAACTATAAACGCTCAGTGATTGGATGCAGTGGGACCTGAGTTTGAATCATGAGTGAGTGGATAAATACCCAGCAATGTTACTCAACTATCGTGTGTCTATACTGTCCAATCTAATAAATGCAAATATGGCTAACCCCAAAAAAAGATTAAAAAAAACTTGTATACTCTATTTTGGGCACTAAAATTAGGCTCAATCATTCTTGAATGAATACTGCTTCCTCTAAAACATTAGCAAATATTTATCATTTTAAGATCAAATCGTATTCTTACTGACTAGATTTAAGGAAATATAAACTTGTTTTAATGCACAAAACATCCTAGTTTAAAGAAAATGTGTCTAAGACACTCGTGAGTAGTTACAAGTTCAATGTAGTTTCAATGGAGTTTTTACTTTCGTAACACCCTGAAAACACATGTTTTTTTTACTATTTTTAAGATCTGCATTTGTTTTTGGTAGAGATTTTTAATAATTTTAAGAAATATTGCCGAGTCAAATTTGCTCGCCCCAGCTTGATCTACCTTATTTAACTAGATTCTAGTTTTTTTTCTTGTTAATTTTTTTGCCGTGTAGCAACATGGTTGTAGGTTTAACACTTAGGGAAAGCATATACAGTGGTACCTCAAAATACAAGTGTTTCGATTTACGAAATGTTGGAGATGCGAAAGGTCTCGCGGGAAATATTTTGCTTTGAAATACGGAAAAAAAATCCAAGATACAAAAAACACCAACAGTTCTGCTCTATTATCCGCTTGTTAAGTCTGACGAGTCCTGGCGCTCCATTCTCCCATTGAAGACAGTGCTAAAATGGGCTGATATGCCTTAAAACTCTTTAAATCAGTTTTAAATCAACCAAAACATTATGTATAGATTACTAATAATGTGCAACAACAAATGTTAGTCAAGGTGTCGTAAAAGAAATGTTTATAACGTGGAAAGTGCTGTTCTGTAACGCAACTTAGAGAAACCCTGTGATGCGTTCTAAGCTTCTCAACTTTCATACGTAGTGCCGTAATGTTTTCTGCCACCCGTTCCACCTCCTCTGACAAAATGCCTCCCTCGCAAGGTAAGGTTTTACATTTGTGTACATATTACGTTTTTTGCTTGTGTTTTATTCTGTTTTATCATTTAACACTGTGTAGATTTAAGGATTGAAGAAACATTACTTGATTTTTCCCCGGTTTTCCATTTTTTTTATCAATTTATACTGTTGTTTCTAAGAGCCGTTTTACATGTAAAACTTGCTTCGCGATACGAAATGTTTGAGATATGAAAGCCACCCTGAAACGGATTAATTTCGTATCTCGAGGTACCACTGTACTGATAAGTGTTTATTGCTTAATAGTAAGTTTCCATGTATACAAGTGTCTGCCAAATACATAAACTTTAAGCGTACACTATAACAAGAAATCTTCCTTTTCAACACCTCCTACACAAACTTTCCCTTTTCAGTGTTCATGAAGTACATGAAAGGGCAGATAAAACTGGCATAACATCATTAATAGGAGATGAATCCCAATGTGGGTTGACAGGTGAGTGAATCTGTGTACCCATCAGTTCTGAGAATCCTCCCAGGGGAAGTCGACAGGTTCCTGTTACAAACTGCATCAAACGTAGACGAACCTCATTATCCACCTCCTTCACCAGCTGCAAAAACACACACCATACACTGATGATGAGTGTACGATTGTGAATAATTATGTATATATTTATATACATTCATATACAATAACGTGTGAATGTGTAAATAACAACAGAAATCTAACAGCGTTGCAGAGAGTTTAAACCAGGGGGGTTGGGACTTTCAACCACTCCTTGAATCTGCTTTGTGTTGCAAAGGTGCTAAAGCGATTACCATCCGCATCTGTGATTATTTTGGTTAACAATGGCATCTGCCTCTGAAAGATACACCAGATTCGATTACTTTGTTTCTGAGAAACACCATATATGGTCACGTGGTCTCTCGAACATGCTGTCTGATTTACATTTCGACTGGACCCTCCCGTGGGAGTGGACTTGGATCAGGATGGTATTTGAGGAAGAACGCAATAGGAGCTCGATGCTGTTTGTCTCTGAATATGCCCGTGATCTGGAAGGCTTAGAGCCTTTTCAGATCATGTAGCCTCTGCTATTGTTAATAAATGAGATGTTCAATATTATTACTAGTTACTCTCTCAATTTCTACAATAATGTTGAATGCCAAGAACTAAAGTTTTACATTATGTTACAAAGGTTTAAAGCAGGGGTGCTCATTACCTCGATCGTGATCAACCGGTCGATCGCGGCGTGAAATTGAAACAATATCAGCCGATCATCCATCCCGTCACAGTTCAGTAAAGTTAGCTGCAGATTCACGGATTCGGTTTTCTCTGCTCAATAGCTCAAGACCAGAATGTTCTTAGTAAACCAATAATACCTATTTTTAATCTGTGTTATGTAGCGGACAAACTACAAAACGTTTTTTATCAAAACATGTTTCCCTCTGCATTCGCAGAAACACATTACCGTCTATGAGCAACCCGCTGACATGGAATCGCTTAGGGAGCGTCTGCAAATTACCAGATCCAAAATATGTTTTACCCAGAATATGCTTCATAACTTCATTCTAAATTACTCTATTACAACCAAAATCAAGCAACACGCCACTCCTCACCTGTATATTGTACTGCACGACTCAGTTTCAATAAATATTTATTAGATAATTAAAAACATTTTTTTAATAATCTAATAAATTTTTCAATTTTTCTTGATTATTTGGATCAAAGCTCAACTGCTCCCATAAAAATCATTCTTTTACCACCAAATTCAGGTCACACACAAATGATTCAATTCAGTGCAAGTCATCAAATTAAACTCACATTATTACAAAAAAATTTAAATAATTAATTATGTGTTTTTTGTCAATTCTCAACAAAGTTGAAAATAATTGTTTGTTGATTGATGTTTTACATTTTTGTAGCGGGTGGATCACTTTGACTTGTTCATTTTAAAAGGATTTAATTGATTCATTTGTTAAATATTTATTCCTAAAAAAAATTTTTTTAACAAAGAACCATATTCTGAAAGCAAAAAATTTTGATGAACAAATAATTCTACAAAAAAGAAAAAGGGCACTGTGCTTCAGAAGTCAGGAACAGCCCTTTCGCTTCACACTGAAACTCTTCATATTGAGCTCAAAGCTGGGTTAGATGGATTAACTCTTGTAATGTTTTTTAAAGGAATTAAGCAACATTACAATGCAGTTTTAAATAAACATAGAATAAAATAAACAATTCTACTGATTCACTGTTTTATTTTCCACACAAAATCTTACTCTGGTTTAAGACAAGAGTTAGCTTTGTACTGAGACTTCAGCCTCAGAAAGTTTCCAGCACAACAGCGATGATATTGTTACCGGTTTTGCCTCCTGCAGAACGAATCATCGTCATTTAACGGGGAAACTGAAGTCAGTGACGCATAGAAACAGCCGGCGCCTGCGCTGCTCACCTCGCCTACTCTTCCACAAGAAAAAAATAGACCCATCATATTAACGCACTGCTGCGAGGCGGAGACACGCAAGGCTAAATACTGGGTTAAAAACTATTTATTAACAAAGCAATTCATTCGCAATTTCTTATTAAAAATGCAGCATTCGTTAAAATGCAGCGCACCTAAACAGACTGTTTTATGAGAATAAAAATACAGTAAATAAACATTTCTCACACTCTTGGAACTCACCTTGTTGCTGAATGCTAGCGCACTCGTGTGGAATCGATTAATCTTCCCTCGTACTGTTATGCCTGTGAGCGTGACTACCGGTATGTATTTTTGACAGTCCTTTCACAGCGCATTTTACTGTTTGGAAATTTCTGTTTTGTGTCTGTTTTTTTTTTTGTTTGTAAACCATCAAGAGCCGTGCATTTCTAAGTTGTACTCAAACACAAAGAAGTCGTGCATGTGAATGTATTGTACATAGATTTTGTAGCCCAATTTGTAAAATAGCACAGAACAATTGATGCACAAAATTATTTTGAAAGCGACTTTATTCCATAGCACATGTGTTATTGTAAAGTATCAGTCCCTCCAGGATTTCGCGAGACTTTTTTTGTGATTGTTGCGGCCTAAAATGCCAGAATTTGCGGAAGCTTTTGAAAAGTTGCTTTTTTTAGACCGATTTTTCTCAACAGCATTGCATTACCTTAAGATTTCATAAACATGTTATGAATTTTTAAAGTGTTCTTTCCTTTTATTTTCTCTATTATCTTATGCCCTCGCGGCTTTCTGCACGATCTGATCACATGCAGATCTGACAGCAGACAACCACTGCTTCCTCAGGAGGCTGCAGCGCAGGTTCAATTAAGAAAAAAAATATCATGTTGAAGACATAAAATCAATATGACGACTTTTAGCATTTTGTTGCCATGGCGCCACAGCTATGTCTATGTACTATAATAAATTATAGATGAAACTAAGCATGAAAAATAGTTTTATTAAACTGCCCCGCTCAACACTCGCTATCACCTTTACCCATGCAAGTACTGCCTGACAACTGACAAAAGCAAACCACCACAGACTTAGTTTACAAATGTTATGAATTGCTTTGCACGGTTTTTCGCAGTGATATTTGTAGGTAAGTGTGACGTATTTGCTCTCGTGCCTGCTTTCTCTGATAAGTAAGTCCTGTATGAAAATAATGCCGCGTAGAGTGATAGACCAAAATATTGGCCGACGTTGCGGTGATTGGATGAAATTGAAAGGCTGCAAATAAATTGTGGGGATTGACTGAATTTGCGTGAATTGGTGCGATCGCAACATCGCAAAATTCTGGAGGGACTGAAATATCCCTGAAATAGACTGTTACTGTAAAAAGTGTGTTACCGGAGCAGAGAACTGTAGGAGAACATGCTACCGGGAAAAAGTTTTACCAAAGGGGTTTGTAACCGTAGAGAGCATTTAACTGTAAGATAATATTTTACCTGCCAGAACCAAATGATCTGTTTGCTATTGCGAGTGTAATGGCGGTACACAGTGTTCCTCTGCCAGTCCTGCAGATCCACCTCCTGCATGCCGCACAGCATCACCTGAACACACAGATCCCATGAGTGACCACAGTTGTTCAGACACACAAGAGAAAACACACTCACATACCTCCAACTCCTTTTCGTCAAAGTACTGCAGCCACTGCAGTGGCACAACCTCATTGAAACCATCAAGGAATGCTTTGGTCTGAGACTCCACACCACGAGAGAACCTCCACTCCGCCATCAGGCTGCACACATTAGGTGATCAGAATGAAGATACCACATCTGCACTCACAAAGATCTCCCTTCCTAAACACACACCCAATGTACTCCTCTTTGTTCTCCTCAGTCACAGCGATGTTGGCTCCATCCTCTTTCAAGTCATGAGAGCTGAGCTTGCCAAGGATCTCCATGTCCACACTGAAGAACATCTCCAGCCCACACTCTTCAATGTTGTTATCCCTAATGAGAGAGAGAGAGAGAGAGACGACTCTCTCAGTGGTCGCATAAAGACTAGGGATGGGTACCGAAACCAGACACTTAATCAGCCCCGGTGCCAAATGGTAAAAGACTGGAGTATTGATAAGCTCCGACATTAACGGTTCTGGAGAAATAATAAAAATTACATTCGTTATTGCTGAATAAACATTAACTAGCATTATTTACTTGACCAGCCTTGTAATGTATATTTCATGCAGCACCAGCGTAGACAGTACCGAGCTTACTGGAGAGAGCGCTTCTGAGAAACAGTCACTGGGTTTTTCTAACTTGTGCTACAGAACAGCACTTTCTACGTTATAAACGTTATTTCTTTCACGACACCTTGACGAACATTTGTTATAGCACATTATTAGTAATCTATACATAATGTTTCGCTCGATTTAAAACTGAATTAAAGTATTTTAAGCCGTATCAGCCCCTTAAAGCACACTTTCTGCAATGGGAGAGAGGAACGCCAGGAACCGGAAGCACAGCACGACATCAGACTTAACAAGCGGATAATAGAGCCGAATATCTATGAAAACACAACAAAAAGTACAGATTAAGACCTTTCCCTTTCTCTAACCTGATCCAGATAAGCGAGTTGTAGAACTCCGGGTCAATTGACTCCAAGTCTTTAAGAATCAGTTTCTTGTTCAACATTCTCTTGTAGAATGGCAGCGAGAACCCGGTGTCTATAAACTTCCCATGGAACAAAGCCTGAAACACACAAATTAGAGAAATAATTAATAGCACAGCCTTAAATTTAGGCGAGAGAGAAGCTTAGTTCAAGGTTAATTTATTTGTATAGCAAATAACCAAAGTGCTTCACAGAAAAACATAATCGCAAAACATACCCCATGAATCGTACACAAAGAATATAACAACCCACTTGACAACCTCTTTATGATAAAATTAATACACTAATGAGAAAAAATGAGTTTTGAGCAAAGACTTAAAAGAAGATAAAGAAGGCGCATTCTAATCTCTATGGGTAAGCTATTCCATAGTTGAGACCTGCAACCACAAATGCCCGTGTCCCTCCACGCTTGAGCCTCACATGAGGGACTACTAATAGAACCATGTTACAAGATCTTAGTGTTCTAGAAGGAGAGCAAGGATGAAGTTTAGAGAGGTAGGCAGGTGCTAGATTATGTAGAGATTTATAGACAAAAAGAAGGATTTTAAAATGAATTCTCTGAGAGACTGGCAGCCAATGTAGATCTTTCGGAATCGGGGTGATATGTTCATGTTTACGACATTTACGAAGAAGTCTTGCTGCCGCATTTCGTATAAGCTGAAGGCGAGCTATTTGAGAATTAGAAATACCGTAGTATAAAGAATTGCAGTAATCTAGATGCGACGTAACGAATGCATGAACATTTCTAAAGTTTTGGGGATAAGAAAGTGTTTCACTATAGCAAGTAGACGAAGCTGATAAAAGCTGGATCCGATAACGGCAGCAATGTGTTCATCAAATTTTAAGTGCTGGTCAATGAGGACACCAAGGTTGCGCACATGCGAAGAACTAATGACAGATAAACTGTCCAGGTTAGAGCAAAAACTCTGAAGGTTCTCATTAGGACAAAAACCAATTACCTTAGTCTTGTCTTCATTTAGGAAAAGAAAGTTTTGAGCTAGCCATGGTTTAATCTACTCTAGGCACTGCAAATGTAGAGAGAAAACAGAGATGGAGCTAAAATAGAGCCACAGCTTAGTCAGTAAAACATCAAAAAGGATCTGAAATGGATGTGGAATTATTAGGTCCATGTAAGGTTCATGAGCCCTGGTCTCAATGTGCCCAAGATAATTTTCAAAAAATTTAGAAAAATGTGCGTATACTGGGGTTTGGGTGTGGGTTGCTGGAATATCGAAAGATAAGTGCTTTGTAACAGTAAGATGCACACATACCTGCACTGAGTAAGATAGAAGCCCTCCCCAATGGGTAAACTGCTCACTTTTTAGTTCTTGTAGCTAGTTTTGACAAGTCGGTTGTTGGTCTCCAAACAACCACTTGAAGAGTTTAGAGAACCAGTCTGAACTCCAAACTACTGTACTTTTTCGGTCACACAACCAAAAAAAATCCCATTGACTTGAACATCCACAGCACCACCAAGTGGTCACAGGAAATACAACGCTAAACATTGATAATACTTCTTTTTACTCATTTTGATAAATGTGGAAAAAATATTGGCTAAAAAAAATCACAGAAAAATATTCAGACTTATTCACAGCGTCACCAGGGGGTCATGATATTGTTTTCAATATTGAAATTACTCTACTGTTCAGTAATTTTGACAATTCTCGCTTGAATACATAGCTTATTGTTTGTTGTGCACTGAGTGACGATGGTGCCAGAGCGCTTTGATTGTTGCTTGCAGCTTTAATTTAAAATTATTTTCATTTATTTTTTGTGGTCTTTTCTCTTTTATGCAACATATACATTTTTCAGATGAGCCTGTTTTTATTTTTATGAAGGAAAAAAGCACGCTCTGCATCAGTGCATTTTCATTTTATTGAAATTATTGTTATTTCAGTGGAGAGAATTAATAATAGAAACAATTTTTATTTCTATTTGTTTTTCTGAAATGCTGCGTTTAAATCCGCTTATCCACAAACATTCTTTCGCAGCCCTGTTGGTTGTGTGTTTGTTAAACAGTAAAACTTCCTCTTTTGAGCCATGTATCTGACCCAGAACTGCGTGGACTTTGCTCAGAAACAAATAATAGACCCCAGTGTAAAAGGTCCCTAAGAGTTACCATGGCAATGAAGCGGCCGATGCAGCAGAAATAGGTCAGGTGGTCTGGGTTGATGGTGGAGGCGGGGTTGATCTGGAGGCAGTAGTTGTTCTTCCCGGCGTATTCGAACAGACAATACATGGGGTTCAGCACCTCGTGAGAGAGCAGGAAGAACCACTCGCTTCATAGAAAGATAAAGAGAATGAGGGGAAATAGAATGTATATTTTTAAAAAAAAGCTCAGAATGTGTGTTTCCCTAGGGATAGAAGAATTGCTCTTGCAGTGAAATCGGTTGTTTAGCTCCAAAAGCGAGTGTTACCGTGCAAGGCCTCCGTAGTCCAAACCCTCCTCGCCCCTGAAGATGACGTAGAGACGCCGACGCAGGTCATAGGGCTTGAAGTTCATGATCTGCACACATAGAAGAGCATCGTATGAGAGAGGAAGAGTTCTTCAGCCCCTTTATGTAAATGAGGGTGATTCTCAGACCTGCTGGAACGAGTCCTCGAACAGCGTCTGTCGAGACACTGTGATCTTCACATGACTGGCAAGAGCATTTGACTGAATACAGAAAATGAGAACATTTCAAGACCAGCAAACACACTCAAACACCGTTTGAAGACCAGCGTACACACAAACATCTCTCACCTGACACAGGTAGCGGAAATGTGCCAGCTTCCATCTGAAACTGCGCTCATATGCGATTTGGGGACCTTTAGTGCTACACGACACACAAGAGCATGAATGATGAACATGGGCATCGTTTACGTCTCAATGCTCAACTTAGATCTTGTATCTACACGTGCACTCACTGAAACATCGAGCAAAACGGTTAAAGTTCGAAGAAAGCAGTACAGCCCTATATGGGATTTCACTGATTACAACAGCATGACAAATGTATTGTGCTGGAGACAGGCGATGACATATGCAGAACAATTCTCAAAAAGAAACTCCCACAAATCTCAAATTACTTAGAGCTTTCATAGTGATACTTTCCAGCATGGCAAGCTGTTCCAAGCTTCCAAATGAATGCTAAAACTATAGTTACATTTAAATCCAAGCTAAAAACACACTTATTTAAGTACTTTTTACTGACTGGGCACAAACGTCTAAACACTTCCATCTTTCTGCATTTCCTTCTTTTAATTAGTCCATATTTTAATTCATTTTGTGGTAGCATCTTTGTTTGTGATAAGGGGTTCACATTGTTTGTGAACCACACAGTGGCAAAAATGGAAGAACACAAGATATACTTGATGCTAACTGTGTGATGTATGCAAAATTCAACAAATACCAACATTATTTTGAGGTGGTGAAAGAGGAAAGGGCCATTATTGCAGCCTTTTTATGGCCTTGAGTGTTGGGAGGAACACTCTTAACACTAATCTTGGTGAAGATATTGTGGTGGACTTTTCAGAGGAACTGCTGG
>SRMA01025784.1:0-22858 GCA_007224835.1 Danionella cerebrum
GCAAAAGTAACAGCAGCAGTCAATCAATATTTCCCCAATATTCCATTTGTAGCAACGTCAACATTTGGGGCTACTTGGGACAGTGTGCCATACTCCAGTGGTGGAGGGGTAAGACCAAATGGAATCTTTGCCTTTCAACCAAAGGCCAGTTGGGCTTGTTGGGGTAATTGGTAATAATGGCTTTTTAATTCCTTCTGCTTTTGTAGGTAGTCACTTTCCAACTTGTTTTAGCTTATAACATTCATCGCTCCTTTGTCCTGATCTATTACGGAGATCTTGCTAGAACAGGACAACAGTGGCAGGTACGTAAAAAGCTATTTTCTGGAAAGCGAGTGACTTGGTTGTCTCCCGAGACTGAGGAATGTTTGTTGTTTTCTCTTTTGCAGGCTGGTTACAACACAGTGGATTCAGTGGACAGATTCATTATTCCAGCAAGCAGTGTCTCTGAACTGTCTTCTAGAAGCAATGTCAATGTGATTGCTTGCTGGGCTTTCCATGTTGACGGATCATCCGACTGTAAGTTTACCTCTTTGTTGTGCCTGTTAAAAGGGTTCTCTAGGGGACTTATCTAAAAGGTTGAGTTATTAAATAAAGCCATGTTTGAAGACAAAACCAGAATAGCATTTATAGGTAAACTGTCTCTGGCCCTGTCCAGCCCGATAGAATTTCCCAGGTTTAAAAAGCCAACAGAGATGCTAAGTCTGAGAGACGAGTCACATTTTTTAATCATTAAAAATTAAACATATTTCAATACTTTGCAATGTTTCGCTTAGAAGCATACTTTGGAAGAAAGAAGTGTTTTTGGAAAGTAGTGATCAGCTGGAATTATGTGGCAAGAAAGCTCTATCTCCACTACCTCGTGTGTACCATTTAGCCAGATACCCATGGAGGAAATGCCCCTTTCTACAATCGAGTATAAAAATTTTATTGTAAATTCAGCTTCGAGGTGATTTAGCAGTAAATGGGCATTGTATGTTTCCTGTAAGGTTTGACTCAATGCCATTTGTTTTTATTTTTCCCAGTGCCAGCTAATTTCCTGCCATTAGGGAAGGGAGAACGAGTAACCCCACGGTTGGATAATGGAAGTTCTGAGGCTATTACTTTGGAGCAGCCTTTCCAATTCTTTGGCCGCACTCACAATCAGACTTATGTAAGCGTTTGGTTTGTTGCTTTGCATGAGATTTGAGCGAGAATTTCACCTAAAGCTGTCAGTCTCTCCAAATGTATGAACCTGCCAGCTGTGTTTTGATAAAACCATTAGGATGAACAAGTGCAGTTCCCTTACAGTCGGTCACTTCAGCATATTTTAAATGATCAACTATGGGAACGATTCCAGAGAGCGTTCAGTGCCCGTCAACAATTTACAACAGGCCAATGAGGACTTCATTGTGTAGATGATTAAATCGTTCACTGGATGGGTATTGAAGCCCAGTGGGAGCCTGCACTCATTCTATTTTTTCTCTGGAGTGAAACAGTCCAGCTGACTTTGGCACTATTAGCTGGAAGATTGAAGGCTGCTTAACTATATTCTTGTGCCACCTGAGCTTGACCAGATAGAATTAGCCATCGTACGGCTGCACCTCTCGGTCTCCAGGTTAAACCTGTTAAAGTCTTTCAAACCAAACTCTTGCTGAAAGAGTTTTCCCATCTTAAAGACGCGATGAGTAGAGTTTGTGTTAATCTTTGGGTGCATCTGATTCGTCATCAAAAGACAGTCATGAGATGCACTCTGAGTGTTTCGGCATCAAACATGCCAGTGTTGCTCTCATGCGGATTGAGTGTTTGCACTGCAGACCTCTTTTTGAAGCATACATTGCTGTAGAGGTGGAGGTGGATGTTAAAAACTCTCCTTTGCGGGTGAATTGCGAGGCTCCTTTGTGCTTAAGCACCCCCTGTGCTACGTAGGACAAGTCAGGTCGACAGGCACCAGGACCTTCTTTGCTCCTTTATTCTACACTCCATCTGGTGAAGGGGTGAGCAGTCTAGTTTTCCAACATTAACCAGATCCACATAAGACCCTGTGGATTTTCTGCAACGGCCACTGCCCCAAGTTTTGTTACTCGCTCTTGAACTTCCCGCCACCCTTTTGAGGCACAGTGGTCTTCCTACATTTTCAGTTGGGTTCTGTCTACGCTACGACAGTACCCTAGTTGCTTGACCTTCAGAGGGTTGGAGGTCTCTTGGTCTGTCTGTTAATTAGTTCTGCCTGGAATCTGGTCCTGACTTTTCGCGTTGGTGATTCTTGAGGTCCAGATTCTAGCCAAGGTCTTACCTGTTTCCCTCTTGGACCAGTCGGCAACCTTCAGACAAATGTACACCTAAGTGTTGGATTTACCCATTACCTTTTTTTACATCTCCTCTGCGATTCTGAGTGGTGGCAGCAACCCGGAGGGAGATAAAGGAGTGAGTATGACAGCGCCGTTCTCTGAGAAAGTGACCAATCCGTGTGTAATCCCCCCCACCCTGCATCCAACTCAGTGTAGCAGTCAGCTCTGCAAAGGCCTGTCTGGGGTTTATGCTTTGTAACCTAACCCCAATAGAACTACAGTCCAAAGTAGGGGTCCCATTTAGCACCCCGCCCTCTCCCAAGATGCATATTATAAAACTCACAGGTCGGAACTTTTTATGTTCCTTTTCCGTTTCCTTTGTTCTTAGGTGTGGAACGATGCCGGTTCAGTACTTATCCTTATGCAGCATGAAGACTCCCGCTGTAATACCTTTATATAAGGTCTTTACTTGATTTCTGTGCATACTTAACTTTGGGTCGAGTAGAGGGGTACCCTCCTTCTGAGTCGTTTTTTCTACCTTACCAAAGCGAGCTACACTCCCTGGTGTTACGGGACCTCCCTAACAGGTGACTACAGCCTAAGCAGCTAACCTTTTTCAAGTTTAGTGTCGCCCCGTATGGAAGGAGTTCAGGCATGGCCTTTTCAAGGGGTTCCCATAATCGATCATTTGACAAAAATTGAATTGAACGACAAAAAGGTAATGTTTAAGGTCACTTGCATAATCCCCGTTGCCTGAAGGAGGGAGCAAAGACATATGTCCCTTGCCATGCCCTTGAGGTCTGAGATTCTGAGCTGCTGCTAGGTCATTGTGGGATTGGCTCTTTAGAAATCACACTATGACTCCCTATGAGCTTAAAGATCGCAGACCGTTAATGATTCTATCACCTAAATCTGCACAGTGTAGTGCTCATTTGCCTAGTGTACAATTTTGGAAACCAATTAATTCTCTTGGGAATCGTTCTCATAGTCGATCATTCGACATATGCCAAGTCCCCTTCTTCAGGGGACTGGGGTTACACAACTAATATTAGATGTTTTATGTAGAATTGTGAAACCAGTTGTAGCTTACAGTTCATAAAACCAACCTCTAGACTTTGTGGCTCAATCTTCAAATTGATTTTCTCGAGCTTATTTAGACCTTAGGAAGTAAAACATGTTTTCTCCTGCATGCCAGGTAAGTAACAATGGCCTTCTGACATTTACTGGGCCAACGTCTGACTGCAACCCCATCCTGCACTCCGGAAAGGATCTAATCGCCCCTCTTTGGACCCATCTTGACAATACAAAGGGTGGAACCATCTCCTACAGAGAGGAGACAAACATTACTGTGCTAGCACAAATTACTGCAACTGTCAAGGCAAATTTGACAAGTTCTGCTGCTTCATCCGCCTTTATCGTTACATGGGACAGTGTGCCATACTACAGTGGGAGAGGGGTAAGACCGACCACTCATTGATCTTTCGGTGGTGTTGTATGTTGAAAGCTGTGCATTCTTAATGCTGGCTTTTTCTGAAGGTTGCTACATTCCAAGCTGTTTTACTGTCAAACAAGACCATTCTTTCATGCTGGTAAACTATGGAAACGTATCAGGGACCGATCAAACTTGGCTGGTGAGTTGAGAAAAGTCCTGATGCATATACTAAACTATGAAAAACAAGGAGTTCACCATGCCTCTTAACATACTTTAGGGTCTAATAAGAGAGTCACAGCATGAAAAATTTTAAGGCCTAAAAAGAATTGTTTAATTCCCGACAGGCTGGCTATGACACAGAGGACTCAGTCAGTTCCTTCACAATGCCAGTATCAAACCCCCACGATTTATCATCTGTCGGAAACACAAATGTGGATGGCCGCTGCTCTTTCAAAGTGGACGGTTCATCAAACGGTAAGCTGGTGTAACCAGAAGCACTGTTTAAAGTCTAACACGCCAGGGCAATTATCTAGCAGAACAGAACCAGAACTTTTGTTTTCACTTGTCCTTTTGTTAGTGCCAACGAATTTCCCAGCTCCAGCGATTGGAAACATAGTGAATCCCATGGGCAATAATGGAAGCTCGTATGTCATTTTCTTGAAACAGCCTTTCACGTACTTTCAACGCACATACCAAAAGATCTTTGTGAGTTTCGAAATGCTACTTCCACTTTTAAAGCAAATGTCATTTCATAGTTTGCCATTAAAACAAATTTCTGAATCATTTTTTTTCTAATATGCTCCCAACTTGTAGCTGAACAGCAACGGCTTCATAACATTTACTGAGCCTCTGTCTTCCCAAAACTCCTCCCTTGAAATGAAACGGGATATTATTGCTCCTTTTTGGACACGCTTGGACAACAGAGTTGGTGGAACCGTCTCCTACAGAGAGGATACAAGCACTGTTCTACTTGCAAAAGTAACAGCAGCAGTCAATCAATATTTCCCCAATATTCCATTTGTAGCAACGTCAACATTTGTGGCTACTTGGGACAGTGTGCCATACTCCAGTGGTGGAGGGGTAAGACCAAATGGAATCTTTGCCTTTCAACCAAAGGCCAGTTGGGCTTGTTGGGGTAATTGGTAATAATGGCTTTTTAATTCCTTCTTCTTTTGTAGGTAGTCACTTTCCAACTTGTTTTAGCTTATAACATTCATCGCTCCTTTGTCCTGATCTATTACGGAGATCTTGCTAGAACAGGACAACAGTGGCAGGTACGTAAAAAGCTATTTTCTGGAAAGTGAGTGACTTGGTTGTCTCCCGAGACTGAGGAATGTTTGTTGTTTTCTCTTTTGCAGGCTGGTTACAACACAGTGGATTCAGTGGACAGATTCATTATTCCAGCAAGCAGTGTCTCTGAACTGTCTTCTAGAAGCAATGTCAATGTGATTGCTTGCTGGGCTTTCCATGTTGACGGATCATCCGACTGTAAGTTTACCTCTTTGTTGTGCCTGTTAAAAGGGTTCTCTAGGGGACTTATCTAAAAGGTTGAGTTATTAAATAAAGCCATGTTTGAAGACAAAACCAGAATAGCATTTATAGGTAAACTGTCTCTGGCCCTGTCCAGCCTGATAGAATTTCCCAGTTTTAAAAAGCCAACTGAGATGCTAAATCTGAGAGACGAGTCACAATTTTTAATCATTAAAAATTAAACATATTTCAATACTTTGCAATGTTTCGCTTAGAAGCATACTTTGGAAGAAAGAAGTGCTTTTGGAAAGTAGTGATCAGCTGGAATTATGTGGC
Source organism: Danionella cerebrum (assembly GCA_007224835.1). NCBI lineage: Eukaryota > Metazoa > Chordata > Actinopteri > Cypriniformes > Danionidae > Danionella > Danionella cerebrum. Next base: position 5,506 of record SRMA01025784.1, read on the forward strand.
AAGAAAGCTCTATCTCCACTACCTCGTGTGTACCATTTAGCCAGATACCCATGGAGGAAATGCCCCTTTCTACAATCGAGTATAAAAGTTTTATTGTAAATTCAGCTTCGAGGTGATTTAGCAGTAAATGGGCATTGTATGTTTCCTGTAAGGTTTGACTCAATGCCATTTGTTTTTATTTTTCCCAGTGCCAGCTAATTTCCTGCCATTAGGGAAGGGAGAACGAGTAACCCCACGGTTGGATAATGGAAGTTCTGAGGCCATTACTTTGGAGCAGCCTTTCCAATTCTTTGGCCGCACTCACAATCAGACTTATGTAAGCGTTTGGTTTGTTGCTTTGCATGAGATTTGAGCGAGAATTTCACCTGAAGCTGTCAGTCTCTCCAAATGTATGAACCTGCCAGCTGTGTTTTGATAAAACCATTAAGATGAACAAGTGCAGTTCCCTTACAGTCGGTCACTTCAGCATATTTTAAATGATCAACTATGGGAACGATTCCAGAGAGCGTTCAGTGCCCGTCAACAATTTACAACAGGCCAATGAGGACTTCATTGTGTAGATGATTAAATCGTTCACTGGATGGGTATTGAAGCCCAGTGGGAGCCTGCACTCATTCTATTTTTTCTCTGGAGTGAAACAGTCCAGCTGACTTTGGCACTATTAGCTGGAAGATTGAAGGCTGCTTAACTATATTCTTGTGCCACCTGAGCTTGACCAGATAGAATTAGCCATCGTACGGCTGCACCTCTCGGTCTCCAGGTTAAACCTGTTAAAGTCTTTCAAACCAAACTCTTGCTGAAAGAGTTTTCCCATCTTAAAGACGCGATGAGTAGAGTTTGTGTTAATCTTTGGGTGCATCTGATTCGTCATCAAAAGACAGTCATGAGAGGCACTCTGAGTGTTTCGGCATCAAACATGCCAGTGTTGCTCTCATGCGGATTGAGTGTTTGCACTGCAGACCTCTTTTTGAAGCATACATTGCTGTAGAGGTGGAGGTGGATGTTAAAAACTCTCCTTTGCGGGTGAATTGCGAGACTCCTTTGTGCTTAAGCACCCCCTGTGCTACGTAGGACAAGTCAGGTCGACAGGCACCAGGACCTTCTTTGCTCCTTTATTCTACACTCCATCTGGTGAAGGGGTGAGCAGTCTAGTTTTCCAACATTAACCAGATCCACATAAGACCCTGTGGATTTTCTGCAACGGCCACTGCCCCAAGTTTTGTTACTCGCTCTTGAACTTCCCGCCACCCTTTTGAGGCACAGTGGTCTTCCTACATTTTCAGTTGGGTTCTGTCTACGCTACGACAGTACCCTAGTTGCTTGACCTTCAGAGGGTTGGAGGTCTCTTGGTCTGTCTGTTAATTAGTTCTGCCTGGAATCTGGTCCTGACTTTTCGCGTTGGTGATTCTTGAGGTCCAGATTCTAGCCAAGGTCTTACCTGTTTCCCTCTTGGACCAGTCGGCAACCTTCAGACAAATGTACACCTAAGTGTTGGATTTACCCATTACCTTTTTTTACATCTCCTCTGCGATTCTGAGTGGTGGCAGCAACCCGGAGGGAGATAAAGGAGTGAGTATGACAGCGCCGTTCTCTGAGAAAGTGACCAATCCGTGTGTAATCCCCCCCACCCTGCATCCAACTCAGTGTAGCAGTCAGCTCTGCAAAGGCCTGTCTGGGGTTTATGCTTTGTAACCTAACCCCAATAGAACTACAGTCCAAAGTAGGGGTCCCATTTAGCACCCCGCCCTTTCCCAAGATGCATATTATAAAACTCCCAGGTCGGAACTTTTTATGTTCCTTTTCCGTTTCCTTTGTTCTTAGGTGTGGAAAGATGCTGGTTCAGTACTTATCCTTATGCAGCATGAAGACTCCCTCTGTAATACCTTTTTATAAGGTCTTTACTTGATCTCTGTGCATACTTAACTTTGGGTCGAGTAGAGGGGTACCCTCCTTCTGAGTCGTTTTTTCTGCCTTACCAAAGCGAGCTACACTCCCTGGTGTTACGGGACCTCCCTAACAGGTGACTACAGCCTAAGCAGCTAACCTTTTTCAAGTTAAGTGTCGCCCCGTATGGAAGGAGCTCAGGCATGGCCTTTTCAAGGGGTTCCCATAATCGATCATTTGACAAAAATTGAATTGAACGACAAAAAGGTAATGTCTAAGGTCACTTGCGTAATCCCCGTTGCCTAAAGGAGGGAGCAAAGACATATGTCCCTTGCCATGCCCTTGAGGTCTGAGATTCTGAGCTGCTGCTAGGTCATTGTGGGATTGGCTCTTTAGAAATCACACTATGACTCCCTATGAGCTTAAAGATCGCAGACCGTTAATGATTCTATCACCTAAATCTGCACAGTGTAGTGCTCATTTGCCTAGTGTACAATTTTGGAAACCAATTAATTCTCTTGGGAATCGTTCTCATAGTCGATCATTCGACATATGCCAAGTCCCCTTCTTCAGGGGACTGGGGTTACGCAACTAATATTAGATGTTTTATGTGGAATTGTGAAACCAGTTGTAGCTTACAGTTCATAAAACCAACCTCTAGACTTTGTGGCTCAATCTTCAAATTGATTTTCTCGAGCTTATTTAGACCTTAGGAAGTAAAACATGTTTTCTCCTGCATGCCAGGTAAGTAACAATGGCCTTCTGACATTTACTGGGCCAACGTCTGACTGCAACCCCATCCTGCACTCCGGAAAGGATCTCATCGCCCCTCTTTGGACCCATCTTGACAATACAAAGGGTGGAACCATCTCCTACAGAGAGGAGACAAACATTACTGTGCTAGCACAAATTACTGCAACTGTCAAGGCAAATTTGACAAGTTCTGCTGCTTCATCCGCCTTTATCGTTACATGGGACAGTGTGCCATACTACAGTGGGAGAGGGGTAAGACCGACCATTCATTGATCTTTCGGTGGTGTTGTATGTTGAAAGCTGTGCATTCTTAATGCTGGCTTTTTCTGAAGGTTGCTACATTCCAAGCTGTTTTACTGTCAAACGAAGACCATTCTTTCATGCTGGTAAACTATGGAAACGTATCAGGGACCGATCAAACTTGGCTGGTGAGTTGAGAAAAGTCCTGATGCATATACTAAACTATGAAAAACAAGGAGTTCACCATGCCTCTTAACATACTTTAGGGTCTAATAAGAGAGTCACAGCATGAAAAATTTTAAGGCCTAAAAAGAATTGTTTAATTCCCGACAGGCTGGCTATGACACAGAGGACTCAGTCAGTTCCTTCACAATGCCAGTATCAAACCCCCACGATTTATCATCTGTCGGAAACACAAATGTGGATGGCCGCTGCTCTTTCAAAGTGGACGGTTCATCAAACGGTAAGCTGGTGTAACCAGAAGCACTGTTTAAAGTCTAACATGCCAGGGCAAGTATCTAGCAGAACAGAACCAGAACTTTTGTTTTCACTTGTCCTTTTGTTAGTGCCAACGAATTTCCCAGCTCCAGCGATTGGAAACATAGTGAATCCCATGGGCAATAATGGAAGCTCGTATGTCATTTTCTTGAAACAGCCTTTCACGTACTTTCAACGCACATACCAAAAGATCTTTGTGAGTTTCGAAATGCTACTTCCACTTTTAAAGCAAATGTCATTTCATAGTTTGCCATTAAAACAAATTTCTGAATCATTTTTTTTTCTAATATGCTCCCAACTTGTAGCTGAACAGCAACGGCTTCATAACATTTACTGAGCCTCTGTCTTCCCAAAACTCCTCCCTTGAAATGAAACGGGATATTATTGCTCCTTTTTGGACACGCTTGGACAACAGAGTTGGTGGAACCGTCTCCTACAGAGAGGATACAAGCACTGTTCTACTTGCAAAAGTAACAGCAGCAGTCAATCAATATTTCCCCAATATTCCATTTGTAGCAACGTCAACATTTGTGGCTACTTGGGACAGTGTGCCATACTCCAGTGGTGGAGGGGTAAGACCAAATGGAATCTTTGCCTTTCAATCAAAGGCCAGTTGGGCTTGTTGGGGTAATTGGTAATAATGTCTTTTTAATTCCTTCTTCTTTTCTAGGTAGTCACTTTCCAACTTGTTTTACCTTATAACATTCATCGCTCATTTGTCCTGATCTATTACGGAGATCTTGCTAGAACAGGACAACAGTGGCAGGTACGTAAAATCTTTTTCCTGGAAAGTGAGTGACTTGGTTGTCTCCCGAGACTGAGGAATGTTTTTTGTTTTCTCTTTTGCAGGCTGGTTACAACACAGTGGATTCAGTGGACAGATTCATTATTCCAGCAAGCAGTGTCTCTGATCTGTCTTCCAGAAGCAATGTCAATGTGACTGCTTGCTGGGCTTTCCATGTTGATGGCTCATCCGACTGTAAGTTTTCCTCTATATCTGTAACCTGGTGCTGTTTGATTATTTTTCTAATACTTATAAAATTTCTGAAAAGTGTGTTTTTCTTTATAACCTTTTATTCTAAGTTCTCTTCAAGTGTTTATATTAAAGTAGTTTTGCATCAAGACCTTGAACACAGACTTAAATCTCCCGGTGGGGTTATGTCAGTGCACCTAAATGCCAAGTACAAAAAACTATTTTTAACCTCTTAAGCCCTGAGGCCTATTTTCCGAAAATCCTATACTTTTACTTTTTAAGGCATTTCTCAGCCTTTACAAGGTCTAAACTGCAAATCTTGGTATCAAAATGAAGATAGGTTCTTGGGGAGTGGTGTGGATGAGTTAATTTGACAGTCAAGAACACTGGGTAAGAGTAATTGATGTTGGAATGGCCAAAAAATGAACTAAAAACCTCACATGTTTCCTCTAATATCTCCTTATTTTACTTGTAATGAAGTAATTAAACACAATCAATTGTAACCAATACATGTCAAGGACATCTGTAGCAAGTTTGGTGTCCATACTATAAGAAACTAATATTCTGTACAGGTTTTGATTGAACAAAGTTTAGGCGTAATCCATGTTGGCACAGTTTGGCACAATTTGGCACAATAATTGAAATATGGAAAAAATCTTGTCCAAAGCTTCCGCTACGTTAATGGTCTTCTTTTCTTGCTTACGGGACATGATTTCAGTAAAAAAAAAACTCCTAAAGAAACGCTGTAAAAGGGGGGTGGAAGCCCATTTACGCACGCTTTGCGTAACGTCCCATTCACAGGCGCTTTCAACGTTTTTCTTTCGAAGATATACATGCTTGCTTTGTTTTTGCTGGCGTGTTTTTCGGGGAACTTTCAGTCCCTGCTCTGTAATAATTTGCGCCATGTAAATGAGTTGCATATCGCTGGATTCAGCTGGTTGTTAGCTTTCATTTGATGCCATGGTTTTGGTGTTTCCGTTTATATTGTGGATACATATCGCACATGAACAAAAACTTGGTCATGAATTATACTCTGGCTATGTTGTTGTTTATTTGGCGTTTGAGCTGTGGTTAACGGATATGAAATTGAATTAGATATGTTTTAGAGGAGCACAACAGTATTTAATATGTGTGGGTTATTCTCAGGGTTAGTGAGCTATGAGCGAAAATGTAACGCACAAGGGGGCAAGTCCCCGGTACCGGGGACTCTCTGGCTTAAGAGGTTAATATTTTTTACAATAGTAAAGTTACTATTCATTGGTTATTTGGTAATTGATTTTGTTACACAACTTTATTTTTTAGAAATGCCTTGATAATTGTTTTTTTTTTTTTTTACAACAGATAACAATAACTGATTACTTCCTGCTTCTTGTATAGACACGTTATCAGTGCTAGGGTTAAGTGTTGTCAGTCAGTTTTTGACATGGAAAAAATTTGCAAACATAATTTTGGGGACTGTAGAGGCAAGGCATGGAAACCTAAACTTTTTTCCAGATGCGTAACTTAATAACACTCGAGACTCCGTAAAAATACAGAAAAACTGCAAAGTTTATTGACTACATTCATGAACAAAAATGTATTATAAATAACCCATTTTTTCTCTTTCATAATTGAAATTAATGATGTCTTGTTATTTATGAAACTTTGGAAAACAAATATGTTTTGTCGTATATGTGGTAATTAAATATTATGAATCAAATGAATCTGGACATGAACAATGAGCTGGAAAATAGAAATATTGGAAAAATATGTTAATACTTTTAAATGTAACTAAATAATTGTCACAGTCTTTTTCTTTCTCTCTCTTTCTCCAGCTGCTAGTATTTCTTTTATTTATCCAAGTCATTTTTTTCCAATATCGGGCCCATACTTAGCGGTGGAGATAGTTACTGTGCATCCCTGATTATGTTTTGTTTTTGTTTTTTTTCTCCAGAATTACAGTTATATTTAGATGTTGTATATTAAATGGATTGACTGTAAACAACCGCAAAAAAAAAGGTTTTTCTTTAGCCTGGAGAACTTCAACAATCCCCTTAAAGAAACAGTCTCAACGCTTCGTCTCAAAGTTTTTCCCTTTTGACATGTCTTTATTAGTATTATTTGTATATTTGCACATGAGAATTTTTTTATTAATGCCAGCCACCAGAAAGCTATTTGCTATTGAATTTAAAACAAACTGAGTACTGTTGCAATGTTGGTCCGTGCATCTCAGTATTCTGAGCACTTAGGCAAGCAGGGGAGGCCTTGTACACCTTGTCAGCCCACCACTCTGTTGTATAGGAAGTTTAGTGGACATTATATGCATGTTTTCTAGGAGGAAACAAAATCATAACTATGCATCTTTTTACAGTGCCACTTAATTTTCTACCATATGGGGATGGAGAAAGAGTAACTTCTCGTTTGGAGAATGGAAGTTCTGATGTCATTTATTTAGATCACCCCTTCCAATATTTTGGACACTCGCTTAATCATACATTTGTAAGATTTCCTCTGAGGATTACATTACTTTCATCAATATGCAATTCACTTTGCTCTAACCACTTAGGTTTTACCCCCATGTCCAGGTCCATAACAATGGATTCCTAACATTTGATGGGCCATGTTCTGCTTGTATTCCAACTATGAATCCTGGAAGAGACATCGTTGCTCCTCTTTGGACTAACTTTGATGTCACAAGAGGTGGAACGGTCTCGTACAGAGAGGATACAAGCTGTGCTTTGCTGGCAGAAGTCACAGCATCTGTAAAGGATTTTTTTCCCAACTCAACTTTTGCTGCTCTGTCTGCATTCATCACTACCTGGAACAGTGTGCCGTACTCCAGTGGCAGAGGGGTAAGACAATGCATACCTGGTTTCAGGGTGGATACTGGGGTGGACTGTAAGAGTTATTTATGTTTCCTTTGAAAGTTACATTAACTGTCTGTCTTTCTTTTAAAGATGGCCTCTTTTCAGTTGGCTTTAATTTCAAATGCTGACACCTCATTTATCATGTTCAACTATGGAGCCATTTCAGACACAGACCAGAAATGGATAGTAAGTAAAACAAAATAAAAATTAGTTTCACTTTGAAAGATTTTCTCTTTAAAAACAATGTCTTGTTTTACTGTAGGTGACCTATGATACTGTGGACTTTATGCATTCTCACAACATTTCTTTGCTGAAATCCTCCGAATTGTCATCCAGCAGCAACATTAATGTGACGGGTCGCTGGCTTTTTCAAGTTAACAATGGTATGTAACATTTTTGTAACATTAAATTGTAAATGTTAATGTTGTTTCCTGAATATATACTAAACTGTGCAATTTGTATTTCATTGATTTTTATAAAAATGGAAACATTCATTCAAAACTGTGTTTGTCAGACCCTTAATAAGTCTTTTGATATGAAATCACTTTAATCAAATGTATAGATTACAAATTTCTATACTGAGCAAATACATTTTGCTCATTCAAAATGGTAAATTCAGAAACAGTAATTAATTTCTATAAAAAAATGGTTATAATACGAGTACAATTAAGGATAGACCCAATAAAACCAAGAACCACTGGCTGCAGTCTGGTTTAGTCCCACCCACTGAATGTGTAGCCCTGTCCAATGAATATCCACATGTCTTCTCATTGGCTGTAGGTAAATGATGTTGACGAATTGTGATGTCACTTCCACGCTAAACAGGAATAGCATTTGTTAAACAAAACTTATGAATTTTAATTCTATGTAAATAAAATAAAAGAATAGTAGTTCCACAAACATGAGAAATATTCTCAGCAAGTGTATCCACCAGCCATATGCTGTTAAATTATCAAGAAAATCACGATTATTTTAATAAAAATTACATACAAATTGATTTAACAGTTATACTATTCTTAAAAGACCACATGGGTAAACAAAAAATGTGGAACAATGTCACGTACAGTGGTACCCCGAGATACGAAAATAATGTGCGACGTCTTACAAACAAGCAAATAATACAGCAGACCTTGTCTTCTTGGGAGAGCGGAATCTGCCAGTAACCCTTTGTTAGGTCAAGTGTTGAGATGTAGCAGGTTCTCCCCAGGTGATCCAGGAGCTCATCCACTCGGGGCATGGGGTAACCGTCAAACTCGGACACTTCGTTTAGGCGGCATAAGGCGTTGCAGAAGCGGAGGGTGCCATCCGGTTTTGGGACCATGACAATTGAGCTGGACCACGGGCTCCAGGATGGTTCAATGACCCCCAACTTCAGCATTTGTTTGATTTCCTCCTCTATAGCCTGCCGACGGGCTTCCGGAACTCTATAGGGCCGTTGCCGGACGATGACTCCGGGTGGCGTCCTGATAGAGTGTTGTACCACGTTGGTCTGCACAGGAAGATGGGAGAACACATCCTCAAACTGACTGACCAGGTGCTGCAGCTCCATCTTCTGGGCAGCCGATAGGTCCGGGTTGGTGTCGACCACTACCGGGGAGATGGAGGCGAGGGCAGTGAGCTGGTCCCGGGTCCCCACCCATTTCTTCAGGAGGTTAACGTGGTAAATTTTTTTTCGAGCTGTCGTCTTCCAGGTTGTCTCACCCTGTAGTTTACGGTGCCCACTATCTCGATGATGGTATATGGGCCTTGCCACTTGGCCCGGAATTTGCATGCAGAGGTGGGGACCAACACCATCACTCGCTCTCTGGGTTGGAACTCCCGGGGTTGGGCTGCCCGGTTGAAGTGGCGTTGTTGGGCCTGCTGTGGCTTCACCAGATGTTCCCGGACCAATGGCATGACTCACTCGATCTTCTCGCGCATCTGGGTGATGTGCTCAACCACAGAGCGGAGCGCTACCGGCTGCTGCTCCCAAGCATCACGGGCCACATCCAGCAGGCCTTGGCCTTCAGCAGCCGGCAGAGGTCAGCCATGAGCCAGGACATGAATGGAGTTCCCTGGTCAGTCAGGATCTGGTTGGGGATGCCTACCCGGCTGAACAGCATAAACAGTTCCTGGGCGATGTTCTTGGCTGTGGCTTTGAGAGGGATAACTTCAGGGTACCGGGTAGCGTAGTCCACGATTACCAGGATGTGTTCGTGGCCCCGAGCAGACTTCGGCAACGGCCCTACTAGGTCCATTCCAATATGCTCAAAGGGCACCTCGATGATGGGCAGCGGAATGAGCGGACTGGGGGAGACGTCCGTGGCGATGTGACTTGGCAGGTCGGACACGCGCGGCAGAAGGCCTTCCCCTTTCCATCGAGGCCCGGCCAGTGGAACCGGTCACGGATTCTCTGGGTGGTGTTCGCTGCCCCTAGGTGGCCAGCCATCGGGTGCGCCAGTTACATCATTGTTTCCGTCTTGGCCTTGGGTACCACCAGGAGATGTTTCACCTCCCCCCTTCACTCAGCGACACAATAGAGCAGACCGTCTTTTATGATGAAATGCGGGAGAGGATGGGGACCTGGTTGGAGGTCTTGTCCTTCAGCCACACGCACTTGCGACCAACAGTGCTTGAGTTGATCGTCCTGGTGTTGTTCGCGGCTGAAGGACCACCCTCTTGTCACCTGCTGGAACACATCGTAGAAGAGGTTAGCTGTAGAGGGGGTGGACTTACCATCTCTCCCGCTGTCGGTTGTCAGCAGGGCAGGCTGGGTGGGCTTTTGGCGTCTCTGTCTCCTGGGGCGGCGGCTCCCTTCCGGGCTGAAGGGTCGGTGAGCAGTGGCAGTGAGGAGATGGTCGAATCCCGGGAAGTTCCTGCCAATGACTACAGGAACCGGCAGCCGTCTTATTAGCCCCACCTCCATGTTCCCCCCGCTGCGCTGAGTCGGATCTGCCGCGCCTTCACCTGTCGGGTGTCTCCGTGCACGCAGGTTATCGGCAGCTCCGCATTTGCGTCCGACCGAGGTGGGAGGATGTCTCTGCGGATTAGGCTGACGGTGCTTCCCGAGTCCAACAGCGCCTGGTATACCTGGCCGTGGATCCTCACCGTCGTTCCAGGAGCGCCTTCCCGCCAGCCACTTCTTCGTTGGAGGTGAGTGAGGTTCTGATGGCATGGGTTCGTCCGTGGGAAAGGGAGCCGCTGGTCTGCTCTCCGGTCGCGGGGTGCCCCTTGGTGCTCGCTGGTCCTGGACCACCCTCCGGGAGTACGGCAGTGCGCTCTCTCTGGGCTCCCGGATTTGTGCCACTTCCACCAGCTCGAGCGCCTCTACCACGTCCCAGAGTGTGCCGAGGTTCCTCATGCTTACAGCTGTGGGTGTGGAAGGGCTCTCATCATGCGGTCCATGACTACGCGTTCTACTACTTGGCTGGCAGAGGGGTTTGCTTCCAACAACCACAGGCGGGCGAGGCGAAATAGGTCGGCGGCTTGGGCGCGGGCTGGCCGGCGAGGGTGAAACTCCCACTCCGCGAACTGTTTGGCTGCCGCGATGGGAGACAGCCCCAACCAGGCCAGTATTTCTCTTTTTAGTTCTGCGTAGTTTTCTGCTCCGGATGGCTCAAGTGAGAAGTACGCGCATTGCGCCTCGCCGGTCAGCAGAGGTGCCAGTGCCCGAGCCCACTCCTCCGTGGGCCACCCTTCATGCCTCGCAGTTGCCTCGAAGAGTTGGAGGTACATCGTCATGCGGAGTGACCTTCTGCAACAGCCGGGCCGTGTGTGCTCGAGCGTCTGGCAACGGGATTCGCTGGGCTTCTAGATCCGTGATTCTCCGATCCGCTGTGTCCTGTTGCCTGGCCAGGTGCTCGCATACCTGTTGCTGCCTTATGCTAACCTCTGTTAGACGCTGTATGAGTTCCTCCATTTCCAGAGAGGCGCACTAACCGCACTCAATCTGAAAAAAAACGGAAGAACAAGAAAAGAGGAAGAAAAACAAAACCCAATGAAGAAAAAAAAACACTGCTACTTTGGGAGGGTCCGGGTGGTGATGTTCTTGCGGTGATCCTTCACTATACTGCCTACATTCTCCACCAGTTGTAGCGAGGTGAAGAATCACACGACAAGGAGTTGTGCAATAAAGTGCTCGGAGGGTGGTTTTATTCACATAGAAGTGACAGTGCTCTTCAGCGGTGGTGAGTTCCTCGTGCTCGTTCCCCTTTTTAGACAGAATTGCAGAGAACTTTGTCTGTATTCTCAAACTGCAGCCTCTGTCTCATCTTGTGAACAATAGGATTTTTTAACCAATCCAGAGAGTTCAAAAATTACACTGAGATGATTGCCCTTGCTAAGCACAGACCTGTGGTTCTCATCACCTCATTTGTGGTTACTCAACCTCAAGGTGGTATTCATTTAAAAAATCTCTTTAACAGGCAGGAACAATTAGATTGTTCAGAGAGGCTGATTAGGGATTGTGTTTGATCAATATTTAAAATAGGAGTAAAACCAGCGCACAGTTCCTTATCTGAATGTGAAATGTGGAATCTCTCAGGTGTCCATTTTGCCAATTGAAGAGAGACATACTTTGTCTTGCATTAAAGCCAGTTTAACACAGCTGCTCACCGTTTAAACCTGAGGCCTAACTAGGTCTGCACGATTATAACAAAAACATTGATTATTCCCTTGAAATTGTAAATACTATTATTAATAACGACTATCACAATTTACATTGGGCGGCACTGTGGCATAGTGGGTAGCACTGTGGCCTTAGGTATGAATGTGTGAGTGAATGTTGCCCTGTGATGGACTGGCGACCTGTCCAGGGTGTACCCCCACCTCTCGCCCAATGTGCACTGGAGATAGGCACCGGCAGACCCCCGTGACTCCAAAAAGAGAATAAACAGGTTGGAAAATGACTGAATGAACAATTTACATTGATTGATGTTTTAAATAGCTTTATATGATTGTTTGAAGCAACTGCATGCCAAGATTTTATATATATATATAAAAAAATCAAAGATTAGAGTAGATTTGTCCAAAAGAAACCATTTTGTTTCTATACAAAAATGAGCAAAAGATAAAATAAAAATATAGAATGAAGCAATATGTGTTTGAAATCAAGAGCATGCGCTATAATCATGTTACACTAGAAAAATTACACTATATATGCTGTTTGTGTTCCACAAATCAACCTGAGGTTCTTCTCACTCTTGACTATCATATAAACATCTTTCTTCACTGTTTACAAGTGTTTGGGCATTGAAATCTAACACTTTAGTGTGTCCAAAATGGCGGAAGAATGAGAATTTTCTCATTATTCTGTTGCCGGTGACTGCTTCGGTTTTAAAGGGTTTGTGACTCGTCTCTCACAACATGATGCTCTAAACACGCAGAAAAATTAAGGCTTTTTACATTTTTTTATTCATGGCTTCGAGTGATTACATAATCGTGATTATAAATGCAATTAATTGTGCAGATCTACTTGTAACACTGTCAAGCTGCATGACACCAGGGAGGGAAATTACACTTCTTGGGTCCAATGTGAACATTTTGTTTCTTTAGTGTTTTCACATTAAAAGATATAATAAATATTTGCAAGAATTGTGAAGGCTGTATACTTTTTTCTGTGAGATACTGTATAATAGCCTGTGGGCTCCCAAAAATCATGAATGCAGACATAATGGCAGAAACATGCCGGTTAGTTTATCTCACTCATTGTGACAAGCGGAATATTATATTAAATCACCCCCCCCCCCTCAATACAACAGACTTTGTCTCCTTGTGGCTCTATCATCAATGCTTACATTTCAGGAAGCTTAGGCAAATCATAGATTTAGAGTTGGTTTATATTACTCAAAATGATGTAAACTGATTTCTACTTTCGCTGAAACACATAATTCCACAACACAACTCTTCTTGCCACTATCCCTTTATCTTCAAGCCTCTATCCCATTTTATTCAGGAAATGTGGGTGTAATTATATTCCTTATTTTATTCCTCTTGTAGCTTGTGACAGTGTAAGCTGCTCAACAAACAAGGTTTGCTCCTATAAATATGGATATGGCTGTGGTTGCACAGAAGGACAAAGACCCAATCCTAAAACCTTTGGTAAATTTGTTGAAGCAAATAATCTGCATGCAAAACAAACAACCAGTAAATATAGTGTGAAGGAGATTAATCTTTTGGTTTTTCTTCTCAGATGCCATAGAGGTCTGTGCCAGCAGCACTGGATCCATTTCTCTTTCTCGTTGCCAGCTCTTTGAATTTGGGTTCCTACCAGAGAACTTGCATCTAAATGATCCGAACTGCACAGCAATTCTGAAAGACGACAGGGTTCTGTTTTATTTTGATAACGAGGACAACAAATGTGGCACCAGTCTATCCGTAAGGCTTGATTCTTTGCCATCTTCAGCCAGAACACTATAAAATATTTTATTTGATACTCTGATATTTGGCAACTGTTCAATCCAGAATCTAATTGACTGTAAAGACTGTAAACTGTTGTTTTGATCTGACTTAACAAAGGAAAATTTTATTTTTCTGAAAAAAAAAATTATTTTAATGTTTGCATCAGTATTAAGCAACACAAAACACTTGAGGTTCAAATCAATTGAAAGAAATGTATTATTTTTAATTGATATTCACTTTCATTTTATGTTTTCACAGAGCAATGGCACACACTTCATCTACAAAAACTCCATTCATTCCAACTTGCCCTCCGGTGTTATTACTAGAGAGAAATGGGCAAACATTGCCTTCTCATGTGCATATCCACTGATCCAGTCCCTCACAATGCCCAAGGACATTCAAGCTGAACATGGGTAGGACCCGTTTCTCCATTTTAGCACAATAGGTTCACCAATAATGATTGTTAAAAAAGAAGCAGCAGCAGCATCTGGTTTTCCAGCAGAACTGTTGTGATGGCTCTGTCCCAAGCAAACCTATACATTATTCAGCATTCCTTGTTCAAAAAAAGTAGTTAGTTTTTCATCGAGTTTTCTTTTTTGTAAAAAAAAAAATAATAATAATAATTTTAACAATGATAGAAGTGAGACAAGTTTGTATAGCTATCATCAAAAGAATTATTTTCATAGTTAATCCCTTATCCTGAACACTAGTACAGTGGTACCCCGATATACGTAATTAATGCGTTCCAAGGTGGCGTTTGTATCTCGAAGCAAGTTTTACGTGTAAAATGCCTAATCCGTGCAAAGGCGCTCAGAAACAACAGTATAAGTTGGTAAAAAAATGGAAAACCAGAGAAAAATCAAGGAACACTTCTTCAATCCTTAAGCGGAGACGGAGGCAGTGCCAAGCGTGTGAAAAGGGATGGAGAGACGCTTCTGAGAGCGCGTCACATGGTTTCTCTAACTTGCACTACAGAACAGCACTTTCCACGTTATAAACATTATTTTTTTTACGACACCTTAACATTTGTTATAGCACATTATTAGTAATCTATACATAATGTTTCGCTCGATTTAAAACTGATTTAAAGTGTTTTAAAGCATATCAGCCCTCCTTTAGCACTGTATGCAATGGGAGAATGAAGCGCCAGGAACTGGAAGCCCAGCGCCACGTCAGACTTAACAAGCGGATAATAGAGCAGAACTGTTGGTGTTTTTCATATCTGGGAATTTTTCTTATCAAACATTTTGTAACTTGAAAATCTAGCCACAGGGGTTTCAAGCTAGTGACTTCTGTGCCGGTCCTGAGCCCGGATAAATAGAGAGGGTTGCGTCAGGAAGGGCATCTGGCATAAAACATGCCAAAAACCAAACATGCGAGTCATCAAATCGATTTTCATACTGGATCGGTCGAGGCCCGGGTTAACAACGACTGCCTCCGTTGCTGTTGACTTACAGGGTGCCGGTGGAAATTGGACTACTGTTGGTCGAAGAAGGAGAGGAGGGAGAAGGATTCGTAGACAGAAAGTGAAGAGGAAAGGCAGGAGTATAGATCTGAGAATAGGGACTCTTAACATTGGTACAATGACAGGGAAGGGTAGGGAGCTGGCAGACATGATGGAGAGAAGGAAGGTAGATATTCTGTGTGTGCAGGAGACCAGATGGAAGGGTAGCAAAGTGCGTAGTATTGGAGGGGGATACAAACTGTTTTACTACGGTGTGGATAGGAAGAGAAATGAGGTAGGAGTGATCCTGAAGGAGGAGTTTGTGAGGAATGTTTTAGAGGTGAAAAGAGTGTCAGACAGGGTGATCAGTTTGAAGTTAGAAATTGAAGGGGTGATGTTGAATGTAGTGAGTGGTTATGCTCCACAAGTAGGCTGTAAGTTGGAAGAGAAGGAGAGATTTTGGAGTGAGTTGGATGAGGTGATGGAGAGTATTCCCAGAGAGGAGAGAGTAGTGGTGGGAGCAGATTTCAACGGGCATGTTGGCGAGGGCAACAGAGGTGATGAGGAGTGGAGGTAGGAGTACGCAGGTAGACTACATCCTTTGTAGACGAGCCAATCTGAGAGAGATCAGAGACTGTAAAGTAGTGGTAGGAGAGAGTGTAGCCAGACAGCATCGGATGGTGATGTGTAGGATTTTTCTGATGATCAGGAAGAAGAGGGGGTGAAAGATTGAGAAGGAGACGAAGTGGTGGAAGTTGAAAAAGTAAGAAGATTGTGAGGAATTCAGACAGAAGCTTTGGGTGGTCAGGAAGAGCTTCCAGATGACTGGGAAACTACAGCAGAAGCGATCAGAGAGACAGGAAGAAAGGTGCTAGGTGTGTCAGCTGGAAGGAGGAAAGAAGATAAAGAAACGTGGTGGTGGAATGAGGAAGTACAGGACATCATCCAGAAGAAGAGGCTAGCTAAAAAGAAGTGGGACATCAAAAGGACTGAAGAAAGTAGACAGGACTACAAGGATTAGCAAGACAGAGAGACAGAGATGGGAAGGATGTGCCATAGATAAGGGTGATTAAAGATAGAGATGGAAAGGTGCCAACAAGTGAGGAAAGTGTGCTGAGAAGATGGAAGGAGTATTTTGAGGAGTTGATGAATGAGGTGAATGAGAGGGAAAGAAGGGGGGAAGAGGTGAATATTGTAGAGCAGGAAGTTGAAAAGATTAGAAAGGGTGAGGTGAGGAAGGCTCTGGGGAGAATGAAGAGTGGAAAGGCTGTTGGTCCAGATGACATACCAGTGGAGGTGTGGAAGTGTCTAGGAGAGACAGCAGTGGAGTTCTTGTCTAGGTTATTCAACAGGATTTTAGAGAGTGAGAAGATGCCTGAGGAATGGAGGAGAAGTGTCCTAGTACCAATCTTTAAGAACAAGGGTGATGTGCAGAGTTGTAACAACTACAGAGGCATAAAGTTAATGAGCCACACAATGAAACTTTGGGAAAGAGTAGTGGAAGCTAGGTTAAGAAGGGAAGTGGATATTTGTGAACAGCAGTATGGCTTCATGCCCAGGAAGAGCACTACCGATGCAATTTTTGCTCTGAGATTGTTAATGGAGAAGTACAGAGATAGTCAGAAGGAGCTGCACTGCGTCTTTGTGGATTTAGAAAAAGCGTATGACAGGGTGCCGAGAGAGGAGCTATGGTCCTGTATGAGGAGGTCAGGAGTGGCAGAGAAGTACGTCAGAGTAGTTCAGGATATGTATGAGAGAAGTAAGACAGCAGTGAGATGTGCTGTAGGTCAGTCAAAGGAGTTCAAGGTGGAGGTGGGGGTACATCAAGGATCAGCTTTGAGACCCTTCTTATTTGCTATGGTGATGGACAGGTTGACAGATGAGGTCAGACAGGAATCTCTGTGGACAATGATGTTTGCAGATGACATTGTGATCTGTAGTGAGAGCAGAGAGCAGGTGGAGGAAAACCTGGAAAGTTAGAGGTCAGCTCTAGAAAGAAGAGGAACGAAAGTCAGTCGCAGCAAGACAGAACACATGTGTTTGAACGAGAGAGAAGGAAATAGAACAGTGAGGTTACAGGGGGCTGAGGTCAAGAAGGTGCAGGAGTTTAGGTATTTGGGGTCAACAGTCCAGTGTGACGGGGAGTGTGGAAAAGAGGTGAAGAGACGAGTGCAGGCAGGTTGGAGTGGATGGAGAAAGTGTCGGGGGTGTTGTGTGACAGAAGAGTGTCAGCAAGAATCAAAGGAAAGGTGTGCAGAACAGTAGTGAGACCAGCTATGATGTATGGGTTGGAGACTGTGGGAGTGAGGAAGAGACAAGAGGCAGAGATGGAAGTAG
>SRMA01025784.1:22878-42536 GCA_007224835.1 Danionella cerebrum
AGAGGAAAGATTGAAAAGAAGACCAAGTGGTGGAAGTTGAAAAAGGAAGAATATTGTGAGGAATTCAGACAGAAGCTGAGACAGGCTTTGGGTGGTCATGAAGAGCTTCCAGATGACTGGGAAACTACAGCAGAGATGATCAGGGAGACAGGAAGAAAGGTGCTAGGTGTGTCAGCTGGAAGGAGGAAAGAAGATAAAGAAACGTGGTGGTGGAATGAGGAAGTACAGGACATCATCCAGAAGAAGAGGCTAGCTAAAAAGAAGTGGGACATCGAAAGGACTGAAGAAAGTAGACAGGACTACAAGGAATCACAGCGCAGAGTGAAGTGGGAGGTGGCAAAGGCCAAACAGAAAGCATATGATGAGTTGTATGCCAGGTTAGACACGAGGGAAGGCGAGAAGGAATTGTATAGATTAGCGAGACAGAGAGACAGAGATGGGAAGGATGTGCAACAGATAAGGGTGATTAAAGATAGAGATGGAAAGGTGCTAACAAGTGAAGAGAGTGTTCAGAGAAGATGGAAGGAATATTTTGAGGAGTTGATGAATGAGAGGGAAAGAAGGGGAGAAGAGGTGAATATTGTAGAGCAGGAAAATGAAAAGATTAGAAAGGATGAGGTGAGGAAGGCTCTGGGGAGAATTAAGAGTGGAAAGGCTGTTGGTCCAGATGACATACCTGTGGAGATGTGGAAGTGTCTAGGAGAGACAGCAGTTCAATTCCTTTCTATATTATTCAACAGGATTTTAGTGAATGAGAAGATGCCTGAGGAATGGAGGAGATGTGTCCTAGTGCCCATCTTTAAGAACAATGGTGATGTGCAGAGTTGTAACAACTACAGAGGCATAAAGTTGATGATCCACACAATGAAACTCTGGGAAAGAGTAGTGGAAGCTAGGCTAAGGAAGTGGATATTTGTGAACAGCAGTATGGCTTCATGCCCAGAAAGAGCACTACTGATGCAGACAAAGGTAAGACAAAGGAGTTAAAGGTGGAGGTGGGGCTACATCAAGGATCAGCTTTGAGTCCCTTCTTATTTGCCGTGGTGATGGACAGGTTGATAGATGAGGTCAGGCAGGAATCTCCGTGGACAATGATGTTTGCAGATGACATTGTGATCTGTAGTGAGAGCAGAGAGCAGGTGGAGGAACACCTGGAAAGGTCAAGGTCAGCTCTAGAAAAAAGAGGAATTATACCACATTATTGGTAATCTATATATAATGTTTCGCTGTGTTGTTGAACTTTTTTGAAGCGTATCAGCACCCGGAAGCACAACGCGACGTGACCCAGAACCGTGATGTCATGACGTTGGGCAGAAAATCAGCAGAACAGCTTGTGAATGTTTGTATCTCGAATTTTTCATCAGATCTCGAAGCAAAAAAAAATTCCTGTGAGACGTTTCGTATCTCGAACGTTTTGTAACTCAAAGCATTCGTATCTCGGGATACCACTGAACTAATATAAATTAAACTAGACACTTTGCTTCACAATTGAAAGGAATGAGAATACAATCCTAAACCATGAGCCTTCAGTTTCAGTCCTTGGGGTAGGAGTGTGAAGTGTAGAGTAGACTGTGTGCTCAAATGGGAAGACCGGAAGCGTGCAAACAGTCTTACTGAGTGGCAATTTTTGTTAAGGGCTGTGGCTCTTCCGGAATTGAGTTAGCTAAGAGAGCTCAGTCGCTCTGTTTTTCTCTGCACAATATCAGCGATGATCCTTATTGCTGACTGGGCTTGCAACCTCGAATTCAGGCTCCTGTCACGTTTAGACCGCATTATCAGTCACACTTCAACAACTACAAATGAATAAAAACCCAGGTTTCCATGAAACCTGAGAGCCCACATTAGGCTGTTAGCACAAAAATATCCTTATATCCAAATATTAAATAAAAGCTTAAACAGAGCACTTCCCTTTCCACTTATGACAATGACTGCACAGTAATCAATATCAGCCAAAATTACATTACAGCAAATGTTGCAATTTTATATTAAATATGGTCACGTGACTTTCAGCAGCTCAGTGTGGAGACTGGAGAAAATGTATTAGAGCTGACGATCTTTGCTGAACCCGACAGGGCATGTCAGGACCCGACGAATTGGGTCAGGTTCGGGCTTAATTTTTTTAAATTTGGGTCAGGCTCTGCGGTGCGGGATTATATTCTTGATGTGCTTATATAGAATTTGAAAATATTGTTCATTGTGTTTCTGTACAGTGTTTCTCAGTTGAGAAATACAAATCTCAGTATTATTAGTAATCTGTGTGTGCCTGATAACAAGCAAGTTGAGTCGTATATAATAATCGTATAGCAATCACAAATTGAACTTTTGACCTTAATAATCACATGTGACATTTTTCCTATTTCGGGCAGCCTTTGTATAAACTTAATTAAGTAATTTTTTTGTCTCTATCAAATCTAATAAAAAAAAAACTTTTTAAAATGCCTAGTTACTTTAGGCTTGGGAAGTATCAAAATTTTGATAGCCCCAAACTTCCTACCTATCTTACCTCGGTGTACGATATTACCATGTATAAAAAAAATTTATGACTGAGCCCCAGCGAGTTGCACAGTCCTGCCGACAGATGGATGGACGACCAGTAAACAATTTTGCTAAATCAAAACAAGTCTTCTAAAATGGATGCTAAGTTGGGTTTGGCTGTTTAAATGATTCAGAGTCTCTTTCACTGTGTGTGTGTGACTTGCAAACATTGCTTTTTTTAGATCCCACGCTATACCATATTTTTTGCCCAAGCCTATTTTTAACCTAATTTAGATTTTTTTTATTATCTAATAATTAATTCTAAAAATTAATGAATGATTCAAATAATTTTTCATCTGATCAGTTTGTATTTTCTTTTTACTACCAAATGTTTTGAACATTTATGTTTGTAAAGCTCTTTCTCACTAGTTTCTTATTTTATTTGAATATATGTGCTGGAATGATGGTTAATCCAGTTAATTTTATTCCCCAACAGAGTTTTAAGTGTAGATCTTCCAGGCCAAGGTACATACTGGATCCGCATGATTCCTTATTATGATTGCAACTTCACCTGGCAATATGAGGGTGCAGTAGAGGTGCAGGTGAACCAAAAGATGTATGTCGCCGTTGAGGTGGAAGGAGTGGATCGAAGTCAGATAGCAACAGTTCTGGACAACTGCTGGGCCACACCAGTTAATGATATTAATTATCAAATTCGATGGAATCTCATTGTGAGAGAGTAAGTACCTTCATTCATTACCACATACAGGGGAATATTTATGCGGGCTTTAACCCCCACTTTGATCATGGAAAACAAACAGTACAGCAGTACAGGATTTGGAACAATTATGATTTCCAGCAGGGTTTCATTATTTTTCTATTTCGCTAGTTTTTACTATATATATATATATCATTGTGCACAATGAACTACTCACTTCTCACTACAGAAAAGTCATTGCATCCCAGCAATTAGTGAACTGCTCTGCTGCCCCAGAAAAATTCCTGTGTCTGAAAGAGCAATCTTCCTCTTCTGGGTGTGGCGGGTTTATTTAATTTTGGTATGTTCAGGAGCATGGCTTTCCTTCCCAGTGGCTCTTTCCAGAGGGGGTGAGAGTGAGTCAGGGGTGAGCGTGAAGAAAGTTTGAAGACTAAAGCTGTGGCACAATCCAGGCTCTGCATCTTTCAGAGGATGCAGCCTACTCAGCCTCCAGAGGGTACGGCTGGTAAAGAAGAAACACCACAGCATACATCACCCTTCAGATGATGTAGAGCAGGGGTCACCAACCTTTTTGAAACCGAGAGCTACTTCCTGGGTACTGATTAATGCAAAGGGCTACCACTTTGATACCCTCTTCTGAATTTATTAATAATTAAGGATATTCATCTCTGCAAAGACACTGATCATGTGAATTATTTCTCACACTGAATATGAATTAAATTAATTAACAAGGTAGTAAACAAATAAATATTTATATGCCAAACTTTATATTTATGATTTGTCTTAGTGCAAGTGTTATTTAAATTGAAAAAATATATACAAGTTCAAAACACTTAAAAAAGATCACTTCTACAAGAGTCCAAGGAAATCACAATGTCCAATGTACAAATAATAAATCATATAAATACAAAAAGTGAGCTAAGATCATTTTTTTTCATTGTTAACATTTTAACATACACAATTTGTACATTTTACAAACACATTGAACTAAACATGAGCTGGACACCAAACTGGTGTCTGTTTCTTTCAGTTATTGGGAAGTCTGGCATTGCGTGCGGTTTACCAGTATGTTTTACTCTGAGTGAGTTTTGGTGTCGCAAAATGTCTCTCCACGTTGTGACGCTTGGCGACCACCACCACAGTCGTCGTGCAAATGAGACAAACATATGCTCCTTTACCTCGCATTTGCCGCTAATATTAAATGATTTTTCTATGAGTCAGTCGTCTCATTTTCACTGCGCTGCTTAATTGTTTCACTGTAGCGCGTCATTCTGACCTTTCAACTCTCCCCGGTCGTAGTTCATAAATATATTAATTTTTTAAAATTTATATACTGTCACATCAAACTTACATGCAAGTGTAAATTAAACAAGAATAGCAATCATATTAAATTAGATTCAGCTCGCTGGAAAGTGGCGCTATTTGAGCTACTTTTAGAACAGACTCATGTGGTCCTCGCGGGCGACAAGATGCCCGCGGGCACGGGGTTGGAGACCCCTGATGTAGAGGCATACATTATCCAGCAAGGGCTATAGTATGCACTACTTCTGTTAGTTTTTGCTCATCCAGTGGTTGCTGTTACAGGAAACAGATGTGTTGACACACTCATGTCCAGGAAGAAGCACAAGTACGTGTTTCCCCAGTGAGCCTTGTTGAACAGGTATTATCCAATGTCAGGGAGGATGAGGTTCATTTAGTTGCAACATATTGGCCCAACAAAGCTTGGTTTGTCATAGAGGATGACATTTGTCGGGATTTTCAGAGGGTCTCGTGATTCCCGTGGGATTGTTTATTAATCTTGTGATTGGAACAGGAATAAAAATCAACGGGAGCAGGCAGGAGCAGGAACGGCTATTAATAGATAATAATTTTCTGTGTTAAGCAATCCAAACGAGATACGTAGATTTTTATAAATCTTTCAGCGCGTCAAATCACGGAAGTCCAAAGAACATTTTTTTTCTCGGGTCGGCAACAGAAGTTAACCCTTTAACACCAAGGCTGTCACCGGCAACAAACAACAAAGAGAAACAGACTTTCCGCCAGGAGAGCAGTGACAGACGAGTGATTGATTTCCTGTGAGCGCTTTAGCAACAGTTTACTTGTGTTTTAGCGGAGATTTCACTGTAAATATAATATTTAGTAGTAGTAATAGGTTTATTAGTGTTAGATTGAACTGTTTTTTTTACCGTGTTCTGTCCGTGATGGACATGGTGTGACCAATGTCTAAACTGGAATCCATTCCAAAAGACCACAGGTATTTGGAAGCTGGCAGGAGTTGGATGGGAGTAATTTTGAGTGGGAGTGGGATGGGACCAGGGGCCTGTACCATGAAGCCGGATTAGCTAACTAGCCAGGTAAGTTTAGGATTAGTTTGCACCAATGCTGGGTTTTAGGTACCATGAAAGAAACTCGGCTTCAGTTGGTGTTCATTGCCATTGTAACATGCGCTGCACGGCTAACCTGCTCCGGGGCAGGTTAAGTTTTGGATTCGAGATCTAAAAACGAAATTTGAACAATAAGTAGTGAACATTTAAGTGACGTAACTAATTTCTAGTGTCTGTTGCAATGGCTTGTCCTTTTCTGAGAAATCCCGTGGACATTTCCGCGCAAATTGTTCAAAGAGCGCTTCGCAGAGAAAGAGTTTTTAGGGACAGAAAAGATCCCATTGCCTTCCCTGATAGTTACTTGTATGAAAGATACAGATTTTCCGCCGAAGGCATATTGTATCTTTGCGAACTTCTAGAGCCGCACATAACAAATGTGACGCGTCGAAGCCATGCCCTTACTGTAACGCAAATGGTATGTATTGCGTTGCTTTTTTTTTGCAAGCGAAACATACTTGTATGCAATCGGTGATGCAGAGCACCTAGGAAAAAACACAATTTGTCGAACCATTCTAGGCTACCTAAACAGCTTTATTGTATTCCCTGGCTTTTTATCGACCTTATCAATTATCAATTCAGTTTTTCAGGTGAGCTATATTAATAAAATCACATAATTTTATTTCTCTTATAACACTTACATGTTTACTATAATACAGTACTTTTATCTAAAAGGATTCCCTAGAGTCATAGGAGCAATAGACTGCACGCATCTTGCAATCTCCACAGCTCTAGGAGACCATGAGGCAGACTATGTAAATAAGTCTTTTCACAGCCTTAATATTCAGGTAGGTGTACTATGATTGTGATATTTTTAGCTTTAGTTAGGTGAGTATTTAGATAAAAAAATACTCCGCAATCTTTCTCCAACAGTCTTCTCTTGCTTTGGCAGCAGACACGGTATTACTGCACGCTTGTGAAACATGCTTAAATTCATTGTATTTCTGCATTATAATAGTTTGCTCCTCAGCGGAGAAATATAAGGACCTCCCTCTCTCCATGTCGAACGCAATTGGTTGTTCGGTGGCACGTCACTCTTTTATGTGCACGCGCACGCCTCAAGTAATCATGCTTAAGGATCAAAGCCTGGGTTAACAAAGAAAGTTGATGAGCTTCATCATGGTACCATTAATGCCTGATTGCATCGGTTTGGATTTGTCAACCCAAAACTAATCCTGTAACTCTGAGTTTGTTCATCTACTTTCATGGTACAGGCCCCAGGAGTTAATTCTACAGGACAGGTTTATGTTTTTTTTACCCTGGTTCAGGATTGGGATGGGACAGGAGTGAAAATCCACTCCCATGTCATGCTCTAGTTTGTCTATCTGAGCTCTCTCATCACAGCTCTTTCACGGCCTATTGCCCTGATACTGGATCTTCTCTCTACGGGAGGGGGTATCAAGCACCTGCTTCCTGATTACTGTAACCTTCACGTATGGCAACATCTGAAGTTTTGTTCTCCTGGGACAACCTTCTCACACACTCATCAATCAGTGTCTCTTCCATGGAGAAGACCCATGGAGAAGAAATGGCATATAATCCCAGGCAGATACTTGGAATGTTTTTAAAAATCAGCCACATTTAGTCAGGAACCAAGGGGTGTGTAAACTGTTGTATTTTATGAACACTCAGCAATATTGGACTTAAGCAGTGATGGTTCCCTTTCCTTTTTATTGATTTTAAAAAGAAATATTATTTCTTGCTGCATTGGTGTTGCTAGTACAAAACCCAATAAATGGAAGAATGAATTAACAATCTTTGCCTTTGCCTTAGATGCCCCAACCCTGATGATGGTACTGTGGAGATTCTACAGAATGGAATCGACACAACAAGCCGCTTCTCTTTTAGGACATTCACCTTCACCGGAGCTTCAAACCACATCTATCTGCACTGTCAGGTTCATCTCTGTCTAGTCCAGAATGGCAAATGCGCACAGGTAATACGCATAAAAATTACAGCATACTTAATGACATACCTTCTTCCTGTTGTCAGAGAATGCAATCAACATTGTATTATTTTTAAAGGGTCACAACACCCCAAAAAGTTTTTTTGAGACTTAACCTGTATACATTGGTCTATTTTGGTGATTCCTGTTTTAAATGTAAAGTTACATTACAGTTTGTGCAAGTGGTCACAAAGATGCTTAAATGTCACACAGTCTGTTAAATGTCTCACAGGCTTTCACACCTAACTTGTTTAGTTCGCTTCATTATGTTGGCTTGCAAAGCCAACATATTGTTATTGCACCTAAACTTATTCTTCTTCTTCTCTTTTCTTCTGACAAAAATTCTTAACCCTACTCCTCCTCGCCCGTTCGAGCTACAGCAACGAAACTTTCCACACACCTCAAAGCTGTTATGTAGTTTGTTGCTGTAGTTTGTAGTTTTGGCCACTAATTTCAGCCCAAAAATCGGCCAAGTCATTCCCTATGGGGGTACTAGAGTGGTGATGTCATCGCCCACTCTAACTTCGAGCAAGCTTAGTCTTGTTGATTTTATATCTATCACATTATATATCTAAATGGTAGAGATTTTTGTCCTTTTTCACTTGGTGCTGTTTTCGTTTTTTAAAAAACACACAGTTTTTACTCCAGGTGGCCTAAACCACAAGGAGTGCACATAATTGCTTCATTCACCTCCATTCAAAAATTCTGCCAGAAGCTATTTAAAATCTCAATTGAAGGCTATTTCTAACTTGCCATAAATCATTCAAACTTTATCACAGCTTCACAAAATGTACACCATTCTCTTCCTTAAAATCTTTTGATTCTAACAGTTAAGGAATTATTTTAATATGTCTGGTCATTCTTTCGTAATCCTTATTTTTTTGGAGGTATGGCTGTCTCTGAAATGTGCTGTTGCACAGAATCAAATGAAGGCTATTTCTAGCTTGCCATAAACTTTTTATTTCTAATCACACCTTCTTACAGCATTCTCCAAATTTACAGCATTCTCTTCGTTATGGTCTTCTGTTTCTGACAAAGAAAGAATCGTTTCGATATGTCTTACGGTTCTTCTATAATCTTTATTTGTTTGAGGCATGGAAATTTTTTAATTTCTCTCCAGCAGATTTCAAAAAGTGGCAGTTAAAACTCCAGGTGCAACTGATTACAAATAAGTAGGTCAAAGGTGTCTCATGGACTTTCAATGGCCCATTGAAATGAATGGAGCATGAATCCCATGGATCCTATTGTGAAAAAGCTTCTGTAATTGGTTGAAACTGGAAAGTCATACTAGCATTAAGGAAGCAAATCACTTATCCAGCCAATCATTGCCTGTGAATTAACATAAAATCATTAAGCCACACCCACTTTTGACATAACTTTCAATGTCAAATATCTTCTAAACGGAACACAGTAGAGAAATGGGGGTTGCTTTATATTATTCTAAATGGAAAGTAGATTACAACATGATGTCACTGACTCCTCTATAGCAACCAAATTGTTTACCATAGCAACTATATTGCCACATCTCTATCTTGGATAGGAAAATGCTAGAGACTTGGGGCTTGGCAAGCTTCATCCATAGTGAGAGCGGACACATTATATTATGTCACTGACACCTCCATAGCAACCAGACTGGTTACCATAGTAACCAATATGGTATGTCTCTATCTCAGCTTAGGAAAATCATAGAGACATAGGGGTTGCTGTATTTTACACATATTCATATGGGGAACAATATATTAGGTCAGCGACCCCTCCATAGCAACCAGACTGGTTACCATAGCAACCAATATGGCACATCTCTATCTCGGCTTAGGAAAGTCATAGAGACATGGGGGTTGGATTATGTTAGTGTTGCGGAATTGACAACATAAAAAATAGGTATCAACAGCACCAACACAAGCCAACATCGAAGTTTGCATGCAAACTTTAAAATCTAGTTCGAACTAGAGTTCGTTTTCCATTTTAGTTTGGTCCATTTGGGCAGGTGAGAAAGAAACAGAAGCAGACTAAAAAAGCATTCCGAGACCTGCTTGACAAGGTGGTCTCAGGCTGGTTCCAAACGAACTCTAGAATTGTTGGAATTAATGATAACAGCCACCATACTGTATTATGGGTTGGTGTTTGTTTACATTTCAGTGTTGTCATGGTAGCCTGAGGTCAAACTTGGAGTAGTTTGTAATCAGCGCATCATTTGCAACGTGCGACTAATACAATTGATACAATAAAACATGCCAAAAGTCAAAATCAAGCATTTTGATCAAGCACTGGATTTGTCCCAGTTTTCATGCGTTGTTTGAGTAATATTCGTTCTAAAAGTAATATTAACATTTTGTCATTTACAGTCATGCAACCATGGATACAGACGGAGAAGACGCAGATCAAATGACTTTCATCACTCTGCAGCAATTACCATTGGACTTTAGATGCTTTGCATTTAAAATCTGAATGTTTCAGAAATATTCATCTTTGTGGAATTATTTAAAATGTAAAAAGTATGCTCAAGATTAGGTCAAAATTCGCTTTTCTTTTTTCTATCTTTGTGAAGTTTTGTTTGAATCTTTGAATAAATATGACTAGCATTAAAGTGACCAGTCTTGGCTTTTATTTTGTATCTTCTTCTCTTTTACACCTGTTCCACCTGTTCAAAATTATGTAAAAAAAAAAACAGACCTTAAGGATAAGAATTTTTTTAAACTTTCCTGTGGTTCAGCAGAGCATGGTTTTAGCAATGTCAAGATTATGGGTACGATCCAAGGTAAGGCAAGCCAAAAACTGATGAATTTTAGTGATTTCTTTGAAATGCTTTGGATAATGAATCTGCCATATGCATGGATATGAATGAAACCAGGCTACATTTCCTTTTATCATATAATTTAAAACGGAAAACAGATGACAATTTGACTCAATGTAATGTGACTCTTTATATGGATAATTGTCACGCTAAGTGAGCAGTTAAGTTATGCAATTCCTTCTAAAAACCACTTGGTAAAAATGTAAAATTTCAAGCATTGCCCCTTTAAAGGCTAGCTAAATTAAATAAAAAAGTTAACCTTGGTCCTTCATTGGTCCTTCAAAGATAACCTTCCCTACATTGAGACATTTTCATTTATAGTGTTGTTTATATCCATTATTAGAATATCACAGCTGTGTTCTCAAATAATGCATGCATTATAATTTATTTATTTGTAACTAAGTCTCACCCTGATAGCTCAAAGAATATTCAATGGACATTTCTGAAGGGTACGTGTTTGTAGCACATACGATCACTTGTTAATTACTCATTAGCTCAAAAATATGCAAATCCTGTGGTAACATTCGGATAAGTGGGTTAAATCAAAGAGTACACCAAACGATATAAAGAATCCCAATTAATGGTGTTATGTTTGTACTCTTGTTGGTTTAACCTTTGTATTGTTGGGGATCACCATTTCAGGGTGATTTTGAGTAAATGTTTCCTACTAAAAGTTTGATTTTGAGTCTGTTTTTTTTGTTTTCATCTTAATTTTTAGATTGCATTTTGAAGTCCAGGGCTTGGCAAAGGGGGTGGGTTTATTACATTTACAAATATCTATAAATGAGTTTTGACAAGTCAAGATTAACAACTCATCTGGTTAGTTTCCACCAATCGCATTTCTTAAGTGCATTGAAACCAAACTATGTTTACATAACGTTAATGAACTTAACTATATTAATTCTAAATACAAATAAATGTAATTCACATAAACAGGTATTACTTAACATAGACATCCATTTGAACTTTAAAGTTTACATATTAAAATAAAAAATTAAATACAGAATAAACACACCCATGGTCTCATAGATCTAATGTTCAGTCCTCTTGACTCAAAGTAAGATCACCCTCTATGACAAAATGCACCTCTTTGTTTTTGCCTGCCTGCTTTAACTAAAATCGGCGGCAAAAGGTTGCAAATGCAAAACAAAGTTTTGAAAAAGTGTAAATGAAATTGTAAATGCAAAAAGAAGTTTTGAGAAAATGTTATTGAAACTGTGATTGCAAAAAAGAGGTTTTGGAAAGATAAAAAGCAGTATTGCAAATGGAAATGACCCCCTTTTGCCACGGAGGGAGGGGATACGAGAATAGATCTGCCCACAAAGCTACGTCATCAGCCAGAGACGAGCTGAGCCACATGCTGTGTCCCAATCCAGAAGTGTGCATCCTAATTGGGGGAGAGTAAGATGGTGGAGTGAGCAGACGGAGGAATTGCAGGGTCTGACCCGTTAACTAATTTTTATGACCAACCAGTGATGAAGAAAGTTGCTGTCTTCCCAAACCAAAGATAAGAGGTAACCAGCTCTACCTAGCTGATCATTTCTGCAAAACAGAAACAAAGTAAGTGAAAAATTGGATCCTGAAGAAATGGCTAACTCAAAGCTAATGGCTAACATCCCTGACCACGCTTACTGCTCCGAACCAGTGGAGGAGAAAGTTCCAGAAATAGTCGAATCAGAGATGAAGACTACTGGAGGAGAAAGTGAAAGAGAGCAAACTCTGGTAAATAGCCCCAACCCCAAAAAACTTGAAAGAAAAGCCGCGTCAAAGAGAAATGGTAACGAATGCGTGTTGAAGCCATCGAAACTTTTTCAAGTCGAATGGATAAAAGACTGGACATGATTGTGTCCAAATTGGAAAATAAGGAAGAAGTGGAACAACTCAAGGCACAGGTGCAGTCCTTGACAAAAGAGAATGCTGATTTGAAAGAGAAGTGTCTGGAGAGTCGACGGTACAGAAGACGCTGGGACCTCAGGCTGACTGGATTAACAGAATGTGATAATGAAGACACGCGTGATTGGCATCGAGTGATTGGCATCCTCACCAGAATTATTCCTGTGTCAGTGGAGAAGCTGCGTGAAAAGGTGGACACTGTTCATAGACTTGAAAGGAAAAATGATACAGCTACTAATAAGATGCCACAACCAATCATCATCCAATTCGGCATGAGGACAAAGAGAGACGAGATCTGGAGATGCTCAAAAGATGCACGAGTGTGTAAGGAAATGCACATTCAGTTCAAGGGGGACTTCTCCAAAGAGGACAGGGAAGCATGGGCAAAGCTGTGGCCTTTGGTAGAAGAAGCCAGACAAATGGAAAAAGAGCCTTCTTAAAGGAGGGCTACGCCATCATTGAGGGTAAACATACCGGGTTAGAAAGGTGTTAAAATCTAGATGAGAATGGTTCAAGGTCAATGTTTGGGGTCTACAACAGAGAACTGGACTATTAAAAATTATGGACAGAAAGCTCATTCCTGCTATTTCCATATCTAATCTCTACAGTTTACTTGTTCTAAGCAGCTTGTATTAAAGTGTTAATCTCTGTTTTTATAAGTTCTTTAAACGTTAGAAGATGTTAAACATAAGGCTTTGTTTTTATTCTTTAAGGAGACCAAAGGTTTTTGCAAGAGACACAATTAAACAAAGAGGGTGAAAGGTTTTGGAAACAACAGTGGGGTGATAACATTTTATATTCACATGCTACATCTCATTCAGCGGGAGTAATGATCTTATTTGATGAATTCAACGGAAAAATTTTGGACTACACATCTGACACGGAAGGGCACTGGTTAATGGTGGTTGCAGGAATATAGAATAGTAAGTTTATGCTTCTAAATTTATATAGATACAATAACAAATCTTTAAACAAGAATTTACTTGTTTAGCAAAAAAATTCAAGCCGAACAACATTTGGAAGTTTAATCAAAATAAGTGTTGCAAACGTTGAGCGGCTGGTTTTTACTTGCAGTTCTTCATTTCCGTTGCAAAACTGCTTTTCATCAATCAAACCCTCTTTTTTTGCAATCACGGTTTCATTTACATTTTCTCAAAACTTATTTTTGCATTTACATTTTCATTTATACTTTTTCAAAACTTTGTTTTGTGTTTGCAACCTTTTGACCTCAATTTTATTCCATACAGAACATAACAGAGCACTGGATCGGGAATCGAGAGTGCTACAACAAAAACAAAGAGCTAAAGAGTGGGAATCGCGAGCATATAAAGTGTTATAGAGTGCAATTTCATTGGCACCTCAGTGATGCTGCAGTGCCTTCACTCTCTCTTTAAACTATCTCTCTCTCTTTTGAAACGAGCTCTTGCTTTTTTTCTTACTAATTGGGATACGTCATGAGCAGGATTCAAAATTAACAACAACTGGTAACTTTCTGAACTTTCTCTTGTTCTATAGTTGCTAGTAACCCAGCAAGCATTTTTTTGGTTTAAAAGACGGCTAATAAACGTCTAGGCTAAATTACGTCTAAATTTGGGTTGTCAGTGAAAGTTCAGAAGACGTTCAAGCATAAACCAAAAATAGCCTAGCCCTAATTTAGACAGCTATTAAACGACTACATATTAATGTTTAACAAACTGAGAATTTGGATCTAGACTAAATTCCGGCTAAGTCTCGGCTGTCAGTGAAATTTACAAAGGTGTTTAGCTGTAGCCCAAGAATAAACAAGTCATCATGTGGACAGCAAATCAATAATTACAAACAGCATGTTTAATAGACAAGTTTCTTTTCTATAAGTACGGTAAGTTAAGTAACATTAACACAAAAAGCAAAAACAGAAAATATAAAGCTTTTTATTATTAATACCCCAAATTAAAGCACAGGTGATGAAGACATTTTTTTTTAATAAATAAATTAGTAGTACTTAAACTTAAAATAAAATGAACAACAGTAATTTACCAACAACAACAATATACAACACATGTATAAAAATCTGAACATGAATAACAACTGAAAATCTAAAACTTTTAACATTCAGGTAATATTCAAGTAATATTTCAAGTATTATTTAAATAATCATGAATGCTCAGGGTTTCAAAAGTAAATGTTTTTATGAACATAATTTTTTCAAAGCAACACACCCTGCTCTCTCGGGCATTTACGTACAGGGAACATCTACAATCTCTCCCACTAGAGACGACCATTCCCCAACTGCTCCGGGTGTGTGTTCAAAGTCTGATTATTCACTGCTGTGTGTGTGTGTGTGTGTGTGTGTGCGTGTGCGTGTGTGTACTTGCATTTATCACTGCGTGGGGCCCAGGCCCAAGGAGCCCACCAACAGTGAGGGGCCCAATTCCCATGTGGGGCCCAAAATGCCGGGCCCCACACGGATTACCATTCAAACAGTGCTCAGTAGCCTCCCCTGATGTTGCTCCTCCTTTTTTTTCACTTAGCCCACTAGGTGACAAAGTTTGGTTTTGTGTGCGTGAAGTGTGTGTGCTCAATACTGCTCTTGGAGGTTCAGAACTGTAACTGCAGCGATACACACGACTGGAAGAGTGTAAAATTTTGCCCAATGAGACGCCTCATGGAGGGCGGGCCCAAGAAAAAGTGATTTGACTGGCTGATTAATCTACAACGTCATTTCCTCCCTTAATTGGAAGAAGGATCTGCATTCGGTCTCCTAACATTTCAGGTAGGTTTGTTTTAATTTAATTGTATTACTTTAATTTTGTCATGTCAATTTGATAGAGGGTTAGGGTTATGTTTTCAAGTGTAGTGCAAGAAAAGCTAATTAAATAGAGATTCAGAGCCGTGTTTGTTTAATCCGTGCTGTTAGCCGCAAATGAAGCTAACAGCTAAACAGACTTAAACTTCACTGTCATTATAATCAGGCTTTTTAAAAAATCCACAATCCTGAAACGAATGTTCCTGGAAGAATTATAAATGCTTCTTCAGGACAGTATTGTGGACGTTTATTAAGTTGGGGGCAGATGAAGTCAGAATTGTGTCGGCGGTGGGACGACGGTTCGTAAGACTCCGTGTCGGCGGTGGGGACGACGGTTCGTAAGACTCCGTGTCGGCGGTGGGGACGACGGTTCGGAAGACTCCGTGTCGGCATGAGCGCCGGCATCTGTTGGGTTTACGGGAACAACTGGGAGGAAATCTGGATTGAAACGCAGAACAAACCGAATGTGAGTAAAGTGGCTAGTGTCCGTTTATCGTTTAAATTCTGCGGCGTGTGCGGTGGTTTTCACGGGTTATATTTATGTTTGACTCCGTGTATAACGGTGGTGCGACTCCCACTTTCGTGGGCCGCTAACATTTCGGTCGAAACCGAGTACCGTAGATTCGGTTACGGAGCGGAGCGTCTACTGATTAAAAAACGGGGCCGAGATCTGGGTTTAAACGTCAGGCAGAAACACGGACCGCGAGAAAACAAGAAAGCTGACAACAGGAACCACGGAATATCAGATAAAGTTGTTGAATAGTTTCTGATTAAAAAAACCACATGGACCTTAACATACATGGTTGTATGGTTTTTGCATAACGAAGCTTCTCCCATTTGTTAAAAACCTGAAGATGGAAATAATCCCAAACCATATCTAAATCAAGCTTTATTCTGGGATTAAATTGACCTCAGAGCAAACGGGACTGAATCTAGATCTGACCGTTCAGTGGCCAGTTTGATAGATTGTTAGGAGACACTTGTTTTAATCAAGCTTGGGAAAGAAGGGTGTAAATGTTGTTCTAGTAGGTAGATATGGTCTGAATGTTTGCAAGATGGAATAATCATTTTCATGAACAAAATTTAAATCCGTTAAAATAGTAATTTCATGTTCTACAAGCTGCAGCCTCTTGTGTTATCATTAACTGTGTGTTTTCAGTTTCTAGAGCATCTCCCATCTCTTCTACTCAACTTTAATGGTAAGAGTCCATGTCATGCTGTTGTGAGTTGATATACATACTGAATCTATATTAATGTCACTATTGTAGTTTGTCTTTTTTTATTGGAAAACACTCCACATAGATAGCCAACCAATGACATATAAAATAACTCTTAATTGGTTTCCTAGTTATCTAGGTTCCTTGTGTAATGGTTTACATGTATTTATACAGAGGCAAAATGATCAAAAGGAGAGCAAGGATTCAGCCTGCTGATGAAGCAAAGTTATACATTGCATCTGCAAGTGACAAGCCAGGGTTGATGCAAAGATTCATCAATGCTGATACAGGTACGATGAAAAAGGTTCCTCTGAATGTCTGCTTAGTACACAGCACTACCGATGTATGCTGGCTGGCCAGAAAAAAACTCACGCACTCCAATTTTTGTTGGACCTCGTCTGTCTTTGATGTTAAATCAAGGTGGTGCCTTTTTGTTTGGACAGGCAGCACACATTCACATTCTATGCCGATAGGCTTGTGAAAGGCGTTGGTTGTACTGAAGAAATAGTATCACTACTCTTAAACTCCCTTGTTAGTTGGACAGAAAGAAAGCTTTTGTTATAATTTGTCATGCCATATTCATTTGGAATGTCATCCATACATTGAATGAAAAGTTTAAGATCTCAGTCTTTCTTTTAATCAAATCTATCTCTAAAATGAAGGAAGAGGAGTGTTTGCTGCCCAGCCTATCGATCCAGGGGCTTTTGTATTGGAATACAGAGGCGAACTTATATCAGCAGAAGAATGCCAGTCAAGGCTCTACACGGAGAGGGAGAGCACATTTCTGTTTGAATTTCAGTGGCAAAATCATCAGTGGTGGTGAGCATATAATGATTATTATTTGGAGGAAAGTAAGTAAATACTTGTAACAAGGTTTTGAGTACTTTGATAGTGAATAAACAATGGGAGAATCCTTGAAGTCTACCAGTCAGATGGACTGTAACATCAGATGTTTGAAGCTAACTGATAAGTATCGTCAATTTAGACCTTGCTAAAAGATCTTAACATCTTACTCTGTCTGGATTTCTTAATTAAAGTCAAAGTTCAATGTATTTAGAATATCCATTACATTTTTTGCACTGTATGAAGTCTGATTTGAGTAGTAACGGAGAACTAATGGGTTAATTTTGTTTCTTCACGTTATATGTTTTTCAGTCTTGATGCATCCAAGGAAGATGGATCCCTTGGAAGACTAGTCAATGACAATGATAAATCTCCAAATTGCACCATGAAGAAAATTATTGTGAAAGACAAGCCACATTTGTGTCTATTTGCTGTGAAGAGGATAGAACCAGGCACAGAAATTGATTACAATTATGGTGATGTAAAGTGGCCTTGGCGCAAAAAGGTGAGTTGGTCAGATGAAGCATACTCATTGGTGCATTAAAAGAATACTGTTTTAGAAGAGCAGTTTTTATTTTTTTTATTTTCTGGGTTATGTGGTCCTTGAGGAGTACTCTAAGTCAGTCTTGTTTTTTTTTTTTTTAATTTTTAAGTATTTTCTTTAACTTGACAACAGCTAAAATTGTAGTTTTGAACGTGGTCCACGGGATCCACTAATATGTTGGTGTAAAACTGGGTCCTCCCAGAATAATGCCATGAGTGTCCTGTGATACAAGTTTAAATGTAGATTTCATGTCAGCTAACCTGCAAATACACCACGTGAACCAGCTTTAATGGGGTTATTTCACTTTAATTTTAGGTGGGAACTGAAGAGTTTCCAGCTGCAAGAGTGGAGTCTTCTACAGCTCTGATAGAGGAGATTTCAAGGGACTATGATGGCAGCATACAGGTGATGTAACTGTTTGTAGTCCCAATATCAACATTAAAACTGTTATTTCACAACAGTTTTTAAAGCTGCAATAGTTTGCACTGAAGTATCCAACCTGTTTCTAAGACAACCACGTAACACTGACGGGTGTGTTTCCAGCGTTCCCCTTCTGGGGTCCGCATCCAGACAGAAACCCTGAAACGTCTTTCAGCCAGTTCAGCTCGCACACACTCATGTTTCCAGTTGGGTCCCTCATGGGGCCCTTTTATAGACCAGTTGACCTCACACACTCCTGGGTTTTCTAGTTTGTCCCTTTGTGGGGCCCTTCCGTATGTGTCTCAATTAATGTGACTTTTACATAATAGTGGTAACATTTACAGGTATTAAAATACAATAGAGTGCAGACTAAAATCAACACCTGTTCATGAGGACCACAGCTAAAATCCTACTTTGAACGTGGTCCACTGGATCCACTAATATGTTGGTGTAAAACTGGGTCCTCCCAGAATAATGCCATGAGTGTCCTGTGATTCAAGTTTAAATGTAGATTTCATGTCAGCTAACCTGCAAATACACCACGTGAACCAGCTTTAATGGGGTTATTTCACTTTAATTTTAGGTGGGAACTGAAGAGTTTCCAGCTGCAAGAGTGGAGTCTTCTACAGCTCTGATAGAGGAGATTTCAAGGGACCAGGATGGCAGCATACAGGTGACGTAACTGTTTGTAGTCCCATTATCAACATTAAAACTGTTATTCCACAACAGTTTTTAAAGCTGCAATAGTTTGCACTGAAGCATCCAACCTGTTTCTAAGACAACCACGTAACACTGACGGGTGTGTTTCCAGCGTTCCCCTTCTGGGGTCCGCATCTAGACAGAAACCCTGAAATGTCTTTCAGCCAGTTCAGCTCGCACACACTCATATTTCCAGTTGGGTCCCTCATGGGGCCCTTTTATAGACCAGTTGACCTCACACACTCCTGGGTTTTCTAGTTTGTCCCTTTGTGGGGCCCTTCCGTATGTGCCTCAATTAATGTGACTTTTACATAATAGTGGTAACATTTACAGGTATTAAAATACAATAGAGTGCAGACTAAAATCAACACCTGTTCATGAGGACCACAGCTAAAATCCTACTTTGAACGTGATCCACTGGATCCACTAATATGTTGGTGTAAAACTGGGTCCTCCCAGAATAATGCCATGAGTGTCCTGTGATACAAGTTTAAATGTAGATTTCATGTCAGCTAACCTGCAAATACACCACGTGAACCAGCTTTAATGGGGTTATTTCACTTTAAATTTAGGTGGGAACTGAAGAGTTTCCAGCTGCAAGAGTGGAGTCTTCTACAGCTCTGATAGAGGAGATTTCAAGGGACCAGGATGGCAGCATACAGGTGACGTAACTGTTTGAATTTTTTTAGATAAACTAATATTTGATGTAAAACCTGATCCATCCAGAAAAGACTACCCTACCCCTGTAAGAGTTGTGCTTATATTGACCCAGTTTTAACCTTATGACTAGGGGTGTAACGGTTCACGGTATGTATTGAACCGTTTCGGTACGGCCTGTTCGGTTCGGTACACTTGCGTACCGTTTCGGTATTCTGTATTTTTGTTAAATTATATAAATGTATTATTAGCGCGATATTACGCGCAGCGGAACAATGTTCCTAGGC
>SRMA01025784.1:43248-187291 GCA_007224835.1 Danionella cerebrum
AATTTCTTTCCTGTTCCTGTATGGAACTATGTCACTGTGAAAATGTAGGATGAGCACCACCGAGCAGATCTGATACTGCAGTGTGAGTAACTCTTTTTCGTTGGCAGCAGTCAATCGGTCAGATGTTATGGTTTTCAAGGCGCTTTGAAAATGTTGATTGGGGGCCTTAAGAGAGAACTTGTTGTTCCAGTATAACTACCTTGTATCTTGTTACTCTGCTAAATCTTGGCATCTATACTTTCTTTTTTAACTTCACCTTGGCTGGATTGACTGTATTTCAATCCATGTGTGCCACTGATGATCATAACTTGTTTGGTATAATCAGTGGATCATCCACCTTACTATAATTCTATAAACCCCTAACTTTGTGCAGATAAACCTATAAGAATTGATGCTGGTTTCGAGGTAGTAACACAAAATATTGATTTGATTTAGAAGTTCTCTCCTGCCTAAAACTTTTGCACAGTAAAGTATAGGCTGTAAAAAAGCTAATTGTGTTTTTAATTATTTCTTTATCATGTTTTATTATTAATTAAAAATATATATAAAAGAAAGTAGACTAAAGGAATGGGGGCCTGTGAAAGTATTAATCATCAGTGTTAATATGAGGGCAAGAGTCTCCCTCATATTCCACCATCGTTGTGCATGGTTCCGGTTGGCGGTCTGAGTAGATGAATTTTAAGGAACACAGCGCGGTAGTGGAACGCTTAGTTGAGTTGAGTTTCACTGACCTTTAAGTCGCCGACACATCGAGGATGGCTCAATGCTCAGGAAGTGATTGGGTTGAGTTTGCTCTCATCTAGGAAAGCCTGTGAGCAACGAGTCGGTGAGTCTTCTATCCTTATGTAAAAACTACCAAAAATGTTTCATTTCCCATCACTGGGTTGTGCAGTACATGGTAGTGAGCTAAAATTACCAGGTCGGGTGTCAACTGTTTATTCAGCATCTTCATGTAAACCTCTCACCACTGTTTCATCGAGTTTCAGCATCACCAACATGTGATTCACACTGTAAAATTCCTGTCCTGCCAGCAGGATGAGACGACTGGGTGGCACACAGAGCCAAACAAACAAACTGCCATGTAGCTTATTGCAAGAGAATGGCAGCTACGGTAATTCAGAGTGCAAGAGACACAATTACTAGTCGCGCAAGCTTTCTGTAATCCCCTTTCCCTTTCGTCCTCTCGCTTTTTATTTGTGTTTTAAATGTCAGTGTATAAAACGCAGAGAAGATATTGCCACTCAAAGGCAGAGGCGCTATGATGTGAGCGGACTGTTGTGTGCCTTGGGAAATCCTTGTAAGCAGCACGGAGAAGGCAGAAGGATTTACGAGAAAGAAATAGGTGTTTATTGACTTCTCCTCTGGGCTTACGGAGTAATAATAGACCTGTCACATTACGCAAATGTGGAAAAGCAGCTTCTGAGCACGTCAAAAGCCAGAGATGTGACACTGGATAGAATTAGTCAGCTGACAGGCTTTAGACACTAATACAAGTAATTAAAATCATGAGCTGCAGCACTTAGATGCTTGTGCAGTAAATAGTTTATACATCACCATGAGTGGATTGCTTTCCCTGTCTTTCTAGTGTCATGGAACGAGAAAGCATTAAGATTTATGCAAATACGGGGTTGTCAATGTGGGTACACCTCAACTGTGAAAGTGAATTAGTGTTTGATCAACTACCAGCAAGCAAAAACTTTATCACTCAAACCTCTCCATGGCCAAGATGAAAGAGCAGTCAGTAAACACCAGGGACGAAATTGGAGACCAAGAAGATATTTTAGTACAATCCCATGAATACCATGTATAAGATAAAGCCTGGGGTGATGGCATTACCATCCAATTACCGCAAGAGGAACTCACCCACCTCCAAAAATATCCCTACTGTGAACTGCACTACTATTTATTTATATATTTACCTTATATTTAATATATTTCACTTATTCTAGCTACTTAATTCTATTTAACTTTTTCTAGTTCATTGCAAACACACTTTGTATCTGTGGTTGCACCTGACACCAAGACAAATTCCTAGTGCTGTAAAGTGCTCTTGCTGATCCCTTTGCTGTAAAGAGTGGCTGCCTAAGAGGGGTGCCAAGATTTTTTTTGCCAAGACTTGTAAAGGGGCGCAACACAAATCCCTGCTGCAATCATCTGGCACCTGTTATTGTTTCAGCAAGCTATCCACTACTATATTTATATGCTATATTTCATTTAACATAATGGAAAATAATAATTAGCAAAATTATAGATCATAATGTAACTTTCAATATTCTATTTCACAACACACCACATTTACATTCTTTGTGGCAGAAAAAATGCAAAATTATCAAAAGTGTATAAATAAGTTTAGAAAATGCTTAGGTATTCCCATCCAAATACTTGATTTGGAGTGTGTAAACTGCTAAATACAGCTCTAAATAAGTTAGTAAAGAAAAGTATTGACAGCATTGATTAACAGGAGCAGGAAGACGACGCTCAACATTCCCCGATTTATATTGACTCATATGACTAACATGAGGCAAGGATGGCATAAGCAAATGTAAATATTCAATATTTACCATCCTCTG
Source organism: Danionella cerebrum (assembly GCA_007224835.1). Taxonomy (NCBI): domain Eukaryota; kingdom Metazoa; phylum Chordata; class Actinopteri; order Cypriniformes; family Danionidae; genus Danionella; species Danionella cerebrum. The sequence continues at coordinate 45,819 of SRMA01025784.1, forward strand.
GTGTTATTAGAGTCAGGGGCTCGGTCATGGACCACCAGTTACCACAGACCTACTTCATCCAATATCACTTGGCAATTTGCTGTGTGCCGGGAATCCATTCTCTGAGTATACACACGGCTGCGAAACTACAATAGATACACGACAGCCATCCCACCTAGGCTTTGTTTTACAACTAATATCTTTGTATAGAAGGAAAAAAAATCATAAAAAAAGGAAAAACTTTGATTTCCCAAACACAAAGTAATATTTGCATGGACCAAAAGGAATAAATTACAAGTGAAAAGTATTTAACTGCTGCATAATTAGAAGCACAAGGGTGTGACTCTTGAAGAATTGTTATACTCTGTGAAAATATTAACGACAGGAGGTTAGTACCAATTTAATCACGTAAATTAAATGAACGGGGAAAAAACTGAAGTAAACCGTTGCTGGATGATTTTGCTTATTAGGAGGAAGGAGGGCATGCTCCCTCTCACACCAGTTTAAACATAAAAACACAGACAGCAGATGTCAAGCGCTTCCATTCAATTCAAGGCTCTGTATTTGTATTGTGTGGATGTGAGGAAAATAACACATCGGCAGTCAGAGGTAAGTAAACAGCTCTGATAATAAGAGTCCAACGTACACGTTGCTTCTGTGACCTTTACCAAATCACTGACAATAGCAATGCCGCGCAGCTGGAATCAATAATGGCAAATTATCTTGGAGGGGTACAAATGACATCTAGTTAGGATCTGCAATGCCCCAGGAACATTCACTTGCTTCTCTGGGATTGCTTAGGAAGTTATCTAATAGGAAGCTTTTTATTCTCTATTAACTTTGTTGATTTATAAATGGAGCTACGTGCTGGAAAACCACAAGCTTTGGCATGCAAATTTTACAAATAATGTGCACCTTTGAAAGAACATGTACAATTAAAGAGTAAACCCTCGTCACATTTTTATTTGATTGATCGGAATCCCAAACCACTGCCCACAACGCCAGAGTCACAAAATAAAGGCATGCACCATTGCTAATTAACACCACTTTTCTTCAAAGATATTTGTATCTTTATGCAAAACATATTGAAAAATACGTTTTTAAAAGACAACATTTCACTTTGAACAAGACTATTAAACAAAGTGACCAACATGGAATCAACTTATTTGATCCAGCAAACTTTATAGAGGAAGGCCACCAGCTGGCCTTGAACCAGCAGCTATTTACTGAGAAGCAGGCAACCTGCGCCACTCTACCACCCATTGTACAAATGTATTAATGGTAAAATCAACAATCTTTAGATCCAGATTTTCATCATGGTCAAGTGATGTGTGATGCTTTGGGATCTATTTCATTAGCCACTGGCTGACGGCACTTAAAATTAACGAGTTAACACATGCGGTTAATTTGAAATATTTAATGTGTTGCAGAAAATAATGCAATTTACGCAATTGCAGTTTTTTTTTTTATTGGTATGTGTTCAGCGTGCAGAGTATAATGGATTAGACCAAGGAAGGATTTTTTGCACAGTCTGTAATATTCATGCCTTTACGTCCTGCCTTTTCACCCATTTCAAAGTTTTCCCGGTGTATTTACTTCCGCCTTTTTTCGTGTGATCGAAATTTCATCACATCATCGCTAATAATTCTATCAAAATTCTGTCTGCATATTTTCGCGCACATACGTGAGCTTGGCACGGGACCATTGTTGATCACTACAGATCCCAGTAATGCAACACAAGCCTTCCATATGACTATGGTGAGTCTGTAAACAAAGTCTAGTCTTTTGTTCATTGATTTTAGTTTATTCCTCCTCCTTTGGAGAAGTCTTTTGTTATTCAGGTTTTCATTGTTTATATTACTTTTTTGCGTAATGATTTTGTCAATAACAAATATTCCTTTGGAGGATATTGATGGTTTATTGCAGGTATGTTGTTTACATGAGAAAATCTGTTACAATTAAACAAAATTTCCAATAAACAATCAGATTTTGAGTTTAACCTGTTTTTTTGTCTTGAGTTTACATAAATTATTAACATTTTACGTTTCATATCCACAAGTGTAATCCATACATCAAAACAAGATGATTTTTTTGCAGAAAAATTGAAAATCATTTAGCATCAAAGTCCATTATGAATAACATTAAGGTAAAAATAACGAGCAGAGCTAGTTCTGAACCCTGAATTTTCCTTCAGCGTATCTTTTTACAGCTGGCATTCAAGGTTGCCCGAACAGGGCTGGTCGAGGTAATGTAGCTGTAGACAAACCCAAAAGGTTTAGAGTGTGAGGTATTTTGTTTGCTTTCTTTGTGGAGAAGGGCAGATCTGACAGGCTGAAATTTTCCCAACAGTTCCACAATTACATTGCCAAATCAAACAGTCACTGGAACAGAGGAAATCTTTTCCAGAGCGTCATGTATTATGGATGGACTTAAGAGATTAGCGAGGAGCTGCTCACCTGCAACGGACGCTGCTTGTCGTTGTTCTTTGGAGATTTCAGGCCACTGCCTGGTTGCTGTAAGAGTAATTGCCTTGCTGCTTGAAGGGCCTGCGAAGAAAAGAGAAGACCTCATATTAGGGCTTTTTTCATCTTCTTCAACTCTCAAATACTCAAATATCAAACACTGCAAAAGGTGACAGCAACCAGGCGCATTTCAACCACTACACTATTCATTGTTGTTGATGAGCCATGAAGCGTCTCGCAGATATACATTTTTCATGATAATCCACAAAGCCGTGATGAAAGATAAATACAGTTTGTCTAGCACCTCTGAAGAGCAGGAGGGGGAAAACACATGGTGTCAGTGGTATTGACCTGTCTAGTGTGTGCTCAGCTGAAATACCCACTTCTCTGTAAATTACCGGCCCATTTGCATATTCATAATATCAATTTGAAGTAGAGGCAGGCGATGTGAAGTGTTCCTAGAAGCTGTAATTAAAGTTGACAAAATCAACATCAGATTACCTCAGGAGTGAATTAACAAGGAGCTGAGCATTAGCCAGGCCCAGAGCACAGGGGTGATGCCAACCCTTCTCTACAGAATCACTCCAGAGACATACTTCACATTCCAAAAAAAGCGTGTTTGCTTGATTTTGGAAATGCCCTGAGATTTGAACAAACTTCATCCTCTCTCAAACTCAAACCCCCAACTATTTAATTCTATGCATGTACTCATTCCCTTCATGCATATGAAAAACTTTTTAAAACAATGGTAAAATCTAAGTGAGCCCAGATTGTAAATTAGAGACTGAATGGTTGTTAAAATGGTTAAAAAGGTCAAATGATTGATCCGAAAAATGTAATCTGTGAGTTTAGGAAAGAAACATTTTCCAAGCTTGTTTTATACACCATTTAAATATACATATATGAATATAAAGAACATGTTCATTCTCATACCAAACATTGCAAAAAAAAACAACAACAAAAAGTGCAATAATTGCAATTCCAATTCTGCAAGAAAATCAAAAGCACAAGACTTCACATTCTGTGTGACTATTTTTGAATATCTGAATACTTGACAGTGAACCGCTCACGTGCTGTACATTATAAAAAGAGAAAGTGTCCATTGAGCAGCAGTTTTGTGGGCACAAAAAAGTGCTCTGAAGAGAATGGCTAGACTGGTGTGAGCTGAAAGAAAGGCAACAGTTACTCAAAAACTTGTTACAATTGAGCAATGCAGAAGAGAATCTCTGAAGACTGAACCCTGAGGTGGATGGGTTATAGTAGTAAACTCACAAAAAATGGACAATAGATTATTGGAAAAGCGTTGATTGGTCTGATGAGTCTCGATTTTTGCAATGACATTTGGATGGTAGGATCAGAATTTGGGTTCAAGAACATGAAAGCATGGATCCATCTTGCCTTGTATCAATGGTTCAGGCTGGTGGTGGTGGTGTAATGGTGTGGGGAACATTTTCTTGGCACTCTTTGGGCCAATTAGTACCAATTGAGCATCATGTCAACACCACAACCTACCTGAGTATTGTTGCCAACCATGTCCATCCCTTTAGGACAACAGTGTTCCCATGTCCTAATGGCTACTTCCAGCAGAATAATGCACCATGTTAAAAAGGGTGAATGATTTCTTGAAACTGACAATGAGTTCACTGTGCTCATATGACCTCCACAGTCGCCAGATATCAATCCAATAGAGCACCTGGAACGTGGAACTGGGGATTCACATCATGTAGGTGCAGCCGGTCAATCTGCGGAAATTTCGGGTCTCCATCATGTCAAATTGGATCAAACTCTCTGAGCAATGTGTCCAGTACCTTGTTGAAACTATGCCACACAGGATTAAGGCAAGCCCAACCCAGTACACATAATAAAGTGGATGGTGAGAGTATTTTTGATATATGTTAAATACAAAGTTGACCCCAGGAAGAACTGGCTTGTAATTGACTTCTTATAACTGCAACACACCAATAAAAGCTTTCAAAGCAAAGCCATTCCCTACTTCCTGTAGTTGTATACAGAGCAGAGCCTTAAGTGAACAACACTCCTGCAGGCAACCTCAGCACCCAGACACAACATAAATAAAGCAACATAAACAAAACAACATCTTCACAGGTGTTACGTCTACTAGCAAGAAGAACAAAGGTTGAAGGGTTGTACGAAGAAAAAGCCTCCTTCAGATAAAGACTGACACTTCTTCCAGCAGAATCAAGGGCTTGTTTCATTTCCTGGTGCTTGCCAGTATCCATGACAACAGCTGCTTTGACAGGATGTGCATATGGCACTGCTCTACCAGCTGGCGAGAACAATGTTTGAACTAGTACATTGATATGCTGAGCAAACAGGGGGAGAGAGAGGTGAGGGAAATCGAGAGAGAGAGAGAGCGAGAGAGAGAGAAAGAGAGAGAAAGAGAGAGAGAGAGAGAGGGATTGGGGAAAAGTTGCCATGTCCTAACCCACTGGGGAAGCAGCCATCCCCGTGATCAATTATAAAGAGACCAGCAGAGGAGATGCCACTGTCTGGCTGGTTGTGCAGTGAGGAGCCAGGCTCTCCCAGCTCCTGGTAAACAAACACAACACAGTGGCGCTGGATCCCAACAGCATCGATCAGTCTCTTCTGATACAGAGAACCATTGTCTGATACAACAGGAGACAGCAAGATGAGAAGGAGGATTGAAGTACTTGAAATGAGCTTTTACTTTTGAACCTGTTTGATTTTGGACTCTGAAGCATTGAATGTACTGGAAAATAAAAACTGGAGGCACTGGAGACTGACTTATCCATGGCTTCCTAACTGGAGTTTGGGTCATACCACACTGAATCCTCAACGATGTCTCTTTTTCGCTATAAAAAGTACATAATGGGCGCATACAATCTTGAGACTGCTAGGAGAGTAGGAGTCCAAGGAAATGCACAGAATTTTAAATATGCAACAATTATATTTTGAAGTTTAAAGCATGTTATTTGAACTGATATTACACACATACGATCATTTAGATCAAAATGTAAGTCACAATCATTAAAATGTACTGTATATGGTATGTTTACAGTAGCTTACATTTATGCTGATGTATTGGCATGTTCCTAAAAATATATAGCATTAAAACAAGAAAGAGGCAATGTATTGCAACTCCTGTATCATGATATCTATCCTATCTCCAGATTATTGGTTATACACAGCCTTTGTGGAGAGGAAGTAGAGTTTGACCTCCTTTCAGGATAATTATTTCACATTCTAATGCTTTGTTGTCTGTTTTGAAGACACACAACAACAAAAATACCACCAATTAATCAAAACCTGGTGTCTTTGGTTTGGGTGTGGTATAGATAAAAATAAGATTAAATTGATCAGAAGCAGTTTTTGTATATAGTTATTATATGATCTATACATTTTATTCATTAATTGCAGAAACATAAAAACTGGATCAGAAAGTAGAGGTTCCCTTGTTATAAACTGATTGAAAGTGGTCTACATCAAAAACACTGGAAACATTGCAACAGGCAAGTTTCTGCACTTCATTGTGTATTATTTTTCAGTTATAAATGATGCATTTATCGATTAGTTATGCTACTTTTGAATGCACGAGTGAGTTATAAGTACCCTCACCAAGTCATTATAAGCAGGACGCGTAGATGAGATTGTAAATTGCAGGAGATTTCACGCCCATCCAAGCGGTGATTGTGATTGTGTGGCTTTAGCGGCCGGCTAATGGCTTTAGCACAACAATTAACAGAAGGAAATGTTTATCCACATCCCGATCAATACAGAGACATAGTCCTCTGATGAAGAAAAGGACAAAGTCAAAGAAGTCATTCAATACATGTTAGAGGTCAGGCTGGTGCCGCTTCCCATAGCACATGGATGGAGACGTTTAATGGTTTTTCCAATACCAACATAAAGGCACAGGAGGAGGAAGAGGGAGTAATCAACTCCACTTTGCATGTTACAGCGACAGTGAGGAATAAAGGGATGATTTATTTATTCACTACTATGTTTGTCACAATCTGTCTGCACAGAAAGATTACCATTCAACCAGTAAAGCAAATAAAAACCAGATGTTTTAATTCTTTCAGGTGGTAGAAATTGGTGTAGAGTTGTTAATATGCAAGATATTTCCTTTGAGGTGGGCATCGACCATCAACATTGGCTTTGGTGTAATGTTGGTTTTCAAATGTTGCTACCAAGGTGAGGTTGAGAAAGACTTGAACCCGGCAACAAGACACAATGTAGTTAAGGCCTCTACACACTGAATTTACGACCCAAAGTTTTGTGCGAGAACATGCCTCAATCCTCATGGGCGCCAACGGGAGCCTAAACATCTCGCCGAACGAATGGTGTCATTGAAAAATAGTTTTGGATTGTCGTATGAGAACGACCAATGAAAGCTGGCTCTTTTGAGTAGGACGTAAAAGAGCACCCTGCTGAGAAGCCATCTGAAGATTTGTGCAAATCTCAATTTTGATCGATCTGTAGAGGCCTTTATACTGCATCAACAAGGTCTCTCCGAGACAGAGATTTCAAAGCTAAGAAATTAGTAAAGCAGATGAAAGACACATCGTTCAAATTATCCTTTAAAAACAGAAGACATCCAGGACTGTCAAAACTTTCAGAAACCAACAGAATCCAGGTAGGTGGTAACGGTCTAGAGAAGTGGCCAGAACTGGTCTTCAAGGAGGAGTTTCTTATTACATAAGAAATATTAATTGAATGGTTCAGTCAGAATTTATCTTTGTCCTTACCCCCAAAGAAACACCTAATTGGAGCCAACACAGCGTCTTAAAGTGTAATAGACATTAGCCCTAATCTGAAAACATCCAAAAGGCAACACAGAGACACCAGGTGCTTCCCAGATTCCCCAAAAGCAAAGTTTTGCTGTATGTGTAGAAGAAGCTTGCTTTGCTTTTCTTACGGCTATAAGTTTTGTTACTGTGCAGAAGAAATGCAGGCTGCCATCTATTAATGCACACATTGTATAAACAGCACAATGCACTGCATTCCTCAGAGCTGGGAGCTCAAGAAGAACCTGGGCTGGAGCGTAAATAACAAGGCACTCAGGAACATATTTGATGTTGATATCTATCTCTAAGGACTGGGAGGGGGCGGAGAGGGTAGAACAGAAAGAAACAAACTTGCACATTCAGTACAATGAAACTCATGTGACACACAAACACATGACTGCAAGGGCTTCGGAATCTTTATGAAAATAGAATTCACACTACTTGGATCAGCTGTACTTGGTAAAAGATTGAGGGCGAGATGATGTCATTATAATAAGAAAGACGAGTGTTTACATAAGCATACCTTAGCTACATTAATAGCCATGCAAAGATCATTGAAGAGAGAGAGAGAGAGGCTTAAGCAACACGTCAACGCTCTCACCTCTTCCACCACCCTGTCTGTGTTTAGACTTAGCGCAGGGGTAATGAGGAATACATTGCAACATTCCCAGTGCTAAAACAAGCATGACAAGCATTAGCAGCCAGTCGCAGCTTGGCACATCATTGCAAACACATCTTACTTCCTGTGGCTCAGTTGGTAGAGCATTGAGCTTGTGATACAAAGCTTGTGGGATCGAATACCAGGGAAGTTGCTTTCGATAAAAGATGTAAACATAGGGTTTAGCAAAATTTAGATGTTATCAGAGATGATGACCCCTCAGAATATAGCAAAGCTTCTTGTGGAAGCCCATGGTTTTATGTTTTATTCACAAGTGAGCCAGAGCCAAAAAGGGTAGCATCATTTGAATGTTTTTGGAAACACCAGATCCGAATTTTCTTGCAACAACGTGCCTTGATTGAAAACCATGGCCGCGAGAGGGACATCACACATTTGACCGAACGATTGGTGACAATGCAAAAGGATCTATTTTCGCAAGGAGAACGACCAATGAAAGCTGGCTCTTTTAAGTAGGACATAAATGTGCCGCTCAGTGGCACTCATCCCACATTTTCATAGCGGCTGTGAGAAAAGGAAAGAAACAGCACAAATCCTCAAAATGTTTATTATTTTTGCTGTTCACCACCCAAATTCAAAGCAAAGTTGCTTTACTTATCTGAAACAATGCGTTCTGCACCTCAAGATGTCTGGGTCTCAAGTGTCTTGGATTATGGAAAACACGCACAACAAGAAAGAGATAGAGCCAGAGAGCACAACCCTTATCAAACCGACAGGAGTCTGCTGCCACGGAAAACAAAGGACAAACAGTTTAAGCTGAACAAACAAACAGAGCTGATTGGCTGGTGGTCTGCACAGCCTGAGCAAAGATAGGTTCCTACTCTCCACAGCACAATATTGACACCATATCTGTTATGTAAGTGTGTTTAGGACACAGGGGTCTGATGAGGGGCCAGGCCACTCTTGAATAGAAAACATAGCTCCAGGCACGGATTTCATAAACAAGACGTGCGCTGAGGACATAACAGCCCCATGGCGTCCCCATGTTGAGAGCCACACACATACACGTCAGTATGAATGACAGCTGAACAAGTTAAAGGTCTGTCTGGATACACAATGGCAGTAGGGCAGTGGACAGTGTCTCAACCTCAGATGTGAGGAAGTTGACTGACACAAGGGTGGAACAGCCTCCTTTTATCAAAGGTCATTTATAGCTGTGATCTGTGTTAGCACACCAGCCGCCTTATCGCTGAGTCTGGACACCCTTGTTGAGCTCCAAACAACTGAACTGAGTTGTCTGGACTCGAGCAGTGTTTACCCTTCAGGGCAAGAGGCTAAAATTTCTATATCTAAAGATTTGATATCTCAAATTTAAACAAAAAAGTGCTGTCTTTGATGTGTACCAATGATGTGCGACAAATATGCAACAAAAGAATATATTTGATTTTATGTTATAAAGTATAGGACAGAGTAGAAAAAGTAAACATACACTTTATGAAATGATACGTTATAGAGGGCAGATTGAAATATTAAATTGTTACAAAGCAGGAGGTACTTCTCACCAGAACCAAAAGGTTTGTTTCAGTTTTAGCACCTTTGTAATGATTCCGCTACTTTTTAATGTGAAGAGCCCTACCCCAAATAAGAGGCAGATCTACTACACATCAAATCTTCTTCTAGATCACTTCGATCTGGTAACTATTTCACGTACCCAAAAGCACATCAAAAGGGTGACAGGGCATTACTTTTAGACTCTTCTCTTGGCACTGAGCCTTAAATAAACCATGGACCCACCTCACTGATTAGTTTTCTAGCTTCCCTCTTGTATTGGCTTTTTATTTTAATACGACGTCTGTTTATTGACCAGTGGTACAGCACTTTGGCATGGCATACATACTTACAATACACTGATTAAAAAGAAAAAGCAAATAATAATTTAAGAACTAATATCCAGTAGCCAAAACAGAACTGAATGCAGTTTAACTTACAGTTAATATGGTAAACTATTTCAACCATGCAAGAAAACCCATGCCTTAAAAAGTCAAAATTCCAAGATAAAATCAACTTTTTAACAAAATTCTATTGTAAAAAAAAATATTTAAAAAAATGAGGAATAAAAAAAATATTTTACATCCCTTCAATGCTGAAATACAAATTTTTTATTTCATAATTATGACTTAAGTAGGTCATAAATTTGACTTTGAGTTGAATAATTTAGTTGTAGTTTTAGACTTGTGAGGTCTGACTCAAGCTATTTGAAAAGGACACGTGTGAAAGCAGCGAAAACGTCCAGGGATTAACTGTGTATGCATGGCAGTCAACCCAGCGGGTGGCACAAACAAAAATAATGAGAATGAGTGAGACAGAGAAAGAGTCATCAGTGAGAGAGACTTGAGTTTTTCTTCAGTCAAAAGCCATACTTCTCAGACGAGAGAAAAGGATGTGGGAATAATGAGTGTTTTTATGTATGACTCAATAAATCAGTGGCGTGCGGAGCTCATGGGCCGGTCCGTGGAGACGCTCCTCAGCTGCAGGGCCGAGCGTGAGCTAACGGGCAGAACAATGGGCTTCTGTAAGCTGAACTCGCTTGCCTTCTCCTTTCATTTCTTCTCCAGCTTTTTCCTCTCAATCTCTCGTCTTTCCTCCCCTCACATCTTTGTCTCTCTTGCTTGCTTCTTGTTTATTGATTTTCTAGATTAAGGATCCCACGGAGAGAGATTGTAACACACAACCATCAAATTATTTTGGGGTGTGCTTATTTGCCTTCCTCTTGCATCTATTTGGCCTGTGTCTGTAGACAATTATGCTTTCCCCAGCCCAGTCTCAGGTGCTAATAATGAAGGACAAATAGAATCATATGTGTAAACTTCCCCTTCTGATGAGAATTTATATTAACTTTCTGCCACTGTAAACACAGAAGCAGAGCTCAGCTCTCCCTGGTGAATTTCAGATGAATTCGCTTATTTCTACCCCAGAAAGCAGAGCATTTATGAGAGGAACTGCTCCATTGTGTAACCTCACACTTATTTTTTCAAGTGCAAGGAGACAAAACACGAGTCTGTCCAACCCATCGGGGCGAGAGTGTATCCGCTGACAACAGCCATGTGTGTTTTTGTCTATACATGTGTGTGTGTGTGAGCATATGGCCCCTTGTTGGGGAACTGGTGCCAGCAATAACAAGCCAAACAGAGTCGGCTTCCACCGTTCAGTGCAACCACAAACATTCATACGCTTCCCTCCTCCTGTAGACACGATTATGGATGGTTCTCGCAAATCCAGGCCACACTTTTGCACTGGACCACGTATAATAGTTTACAGTATCGCCAGCAACCTGTGGAGGGAATTAGACGGCAGGGCCCCCATACTCAAAACAACATCTGTATCCCATAGAAATCCAGAAACACAGAGAGGAAAGTGAACAAAGTCAAATCAGATTTATGGTTTTGCACTCGTATGCATCTGTTTTGCTTATACTTGGAGTGCTTTGTGCCATTTTACATTGGTTCATGCTAGTTATCGCACTGCAATCTTAATCTGCCAGGAAACGGGGTGACAGCCAGGGAGTTAAAGATGTTTCTGTAAAGATGTTTCTCAGTAAAGATGTTTCTGCTGCTCTGTTTCTTTACAAGAAAACTGTACATAATAGCTTTGTTTACTTTCTTTGATCATTCATTCCCAGTTAGGGTCATGAAGGTCCCACCGTCACAGAGTTACGACACGTGAAGCTTAAAACTGACAGGTTGATTCACAAAAAAAATGGAAAAAGTCCATTCTTAGAAACTACTGCGAGGATGCTTAAACATAGATCTTCCTCTAGGAGCTCAGACACTGTTTCTCCTCATATCTGTCTGGTTCCTTTCTTTGTGAAACTTGATCTCTTTCTGCTGCTCCACGAAAAGCTTTGCTAAAGCCCTGGCTTTCAACTGCTGTATATCATCTAGGTTTAGATAAGGTGACATTGCAAGGGCTTTTATCCGGCTTCCTTACAGAGCCACTTCCAAGGAAGTGGACTGCTTTTCACTTATACCATCAACACACAAGCAAGTGCAGGCCAGAGAATGAAATAAAGGAAGTGCGAGATGCAAAACGAGTCCCCACTTCCTGGTATGTGCCTGATGCCCTTGGCTTCGTTTTCAAGTGATTATGATCCATCTCTTTTTCACAGTTCCACGCCACTGAGCATCACACGGTCAGAGGAATACCTCTTTATAAATGTTGCATTCAGGGACGAGAGAGGCAGCGACACACAGCACATGTATTCCGAGTGAGGCCGGAGGAAAAAGAGAGAAAAGAGAAGCAGGGAGCTTTTGTCGGAGAGAAGGAACAGACTTGCATGCCATTTGGGCATAGCGTTTGTTGACAAGAACTTATTAAGGGGATCAGCACACAGCTAGAAGCTGAAGCAGTCTCTTTGGCATAGGAAGTGTTTGCACCGAGTGTCAATAGCAATACATGATACTTTGATGAAAAATAAACCAAATAATCTCATGGAGAAACATATGCTCATCGGGTGTTAGACTAGAGACAGTGCTACAGTGCAAAACAACAGTAGTCTGCAGCTGTTTAAAGAAGACCAAATATTAGACAAGTTTCCCAATCTGCAAATAGCCATGCATTTTCTTTTTCTGATGCAGCTCACATAGAGCGTAAGGTACACCTTGGGCAGGTTGCCAGTCCATCGCAGGACTACATTCACTCCCAAAGGGAATTTAGACAAACCAAATCACCTGAAGCATTGTCGGTGGATCCATGTTTGTATAGGGAGAACATGCCAACTCGACTCAGGAAATCTGCCCGTTCACTTCAACCTACCTTTGTCCCACCAATTTTCCCGACTTGACTTATGTTGTTATTGCTTGGCAAATTGGGTCTTTATGGTTGCAATTGAAAAGTATATATAGATATTTTGAATACTATTGTTCTGAGATAGGAAGTTACATCACAAACATTACACCTCCCTCATGTGAGGCTCAAGGACAGAGGGGCACGGGCATTTGCGGTAGCAGGGCCTCAACTATGGAATAGCTTACCTTTAGAGATTAGAATGGGGCCTTCTTGTCTTCTTTTAAGTCTTTGCTCAAAACTCATTTTTTCTCTTTAGTGTATTAATTTTTTCATAAAGTTGTTGTCAAACAGGTTGTTTTGTTTTGTGTGTGTGATTCATGGGCTGTGTTTTGCGATTATGTTTTTCTGTGAAGCACTTTGGTCAGCCTAAGTAAATTGAACTTGAACAAACAGGAAGTTACATCAGAGCTAGTGTCTACAAGTCAGGTTGTTGTAGATCCCGGTCCCTCATTTCTTTTCTAAACCTTGAAAGAACCTCTTCACTCTTTTTAGACTGTCTACCCTCCACCCTCCTCGTTTCATCTTAATGCTGCATTGTTTGTTTAGCGTTCTATATGATGTAAAGTTAATAAAGCTGCATTTTCAATCATACCTTCTTCAACATGAATTTCACATATTTAATAAAGCACAGAAGTACAGTGGTCAAAACGTTTATTGGTCAACTTAAACTCATGGATCTGTGCTGTACCAGCTTTAAAACAATATTAAATTGTTCTCCCTATAGTAAACGTTTGCTGTTTGTGTCATGTCAGCTAACCCCTGAACACCACAGATTGCATGTTGGGAAACAATATGTGACTCATCTTGCAGCTGAAGGAAGCAAAAACACGGTGCTCCCATGTCACCCCTTTTCAATGGCACAAGAGAAATGATCACCTGAAAGTAGAACCAGGTTACGAGTGCATGAGCCACTCCAGGGGAAGACAAACTCTTGTTTTCAGATTCCATTTATCCGATTGCCCAACTGTCATTAGTTCGCGGTGGGCCACTACTCTATTCCGGCCGGGTGATGGATCTCCCAAGCCCAACTCGATGAGCATTGGACTGAGCAGCAGATCAGAGGAGTTAATAGTGTTACATCTAGTCGGCGGTGGGCCAATGCATCTCCGTCAATCCTCGCCGCTGATGGAGCGCTGAGGCCCCAGGCCTTTGCTGCAGTGTGTGCCAGAGATCTGCAGCGTTTGTCTTGTGAATATTCCAATTACATTGCGTGTCTGACCTTTTGAGTGAGCTGAGCACGGGTTGAGTTATCTTCCCTCCTGACACATGCCGTCTATCAGTCAGTGTTTCAAAGAACGAGACAGATCTGTTCTAAGTGTTGCAGACTGATTACAAAAGCTATGGATGGTTACACATAGCAATAGACGTGCAGTGATTAAGACGCATTCAATGTGGAGATAAACATATGCGTTGCCCCTTTTACATCCACAAGCCATGCATTGCTCATAATCATCTGGCTAACTGCCTGACTACACTTGCTCCTATAAACAAAGCGGCCGACAGGCCTATAAGACATTTTACAACGTTTATTCTGGAAACCTGACCATGAACAACGTCATCCATTTGTAGTTCCCTCCCCCACCTGACATCTAATCTACATCTTTCACTGAATCAAGAATGGAAATAGCCAAGAAATGCTGCTTTTTCAATTTCATGCTGAGATGGCTTACTTAGTGGGTGTAATTTCTCCTAACAAGAAAATTCATCACAATGTCGTTCACTTACTTTGGCCGAGCAAAATAGTTACGCTTTCTCTTTTTTATTTTTACTTTTCACTGCTTTGATGAATAACCCTTAACTATCATCACTGCCTCCATTAATTATTTGGCCTCTAAAAGAACCAACAAACTGAGGAAACCTACACTTGTATGTACGATGAAGCCCATTTCTTCAACATCAACCAAGTGAAACGTCTATGATCGCCGCACAACTGAGAAAACAGCTAGTGGGCAAATTCATGCATCAAATAACTCTCTGTAAATACCTCCAATAACAATCAAATTTCAATTGAAACTGAGTAGCATTGGATGATTTGAGCGTGAAAGCAATATCAGCTTGTGTCAAATCAAGCATGAAACCTCACACACAACCTTAGTTCATGTTTTGCATACGACAACAGCATTTCCTTATCGCTTCTTTCGCTCACTCCCCCTCATCCACCACAATGACACACTCTGCTACAGTGCTTCTTGTATTCTCCAGCCTTGGCTGCTCTCTACCTCATGATGGAGATGTTCAGGTCAAAGTGACAGAGACAGTGACGGGATATTGCATCGATCCCAGACTTTAAAAGATAACTATCCCGGACGAGCCCCCAGGAATATCTCCCACAGAGAACGCATGCAAGCCCAGGCTAAGTGACATGCGCTTGTGCTTGAAAAGCCTCTTGTGTATTTGTGAACTGTGGCTGGGCTTATTTACAGCATTTGTTGAAAAGCCCTGAAGAGCTGCAAGCTGAGAGGGTCTCGTACATATGTATTCAGTGTCTGGAGGCCGTGAGGCATGAGCGCGACCAGACACCACTCATTTGATCTCTCTCTCCACTCTCTCTCTCTCTCTCTCTCTCTGTATTATGGGATTCAAATATTTAAATGGAAGCGTGGCACCATCTGACTAACATACACTTAGTAACAAGAGTCTGGGAACGAGAGTTAGTAATGGCAAGGGGGAACAGCTATCCACTCCATAACCAGATTTACATCATTTTAATATTTGTTCCATAAAACCTTCACATACAAACATCCCCAGGCAGGCGTTTCACAGGCTGATTTGTTACTATTCATGGATAAACTGGGGAGAAACTGTAATACTAGACATGCTTGTTAAATTCACAAGGCTCCAAAGCTGCCTTCTAGAAAATCCTGCCTCTTGGTTGTCAGCTTAAGATGCCGGGCATCTGCATATGTGAGCTTTTTAAGCTCTGTTAAATGGTTTGTGGTGTCATAGGCTGTCAGAGATACTCGGAGGATGAGGTTCAGGATGCTCCAGTTTCCTCAACATGTTTTTTTACTGCATTTGAGCTTCAGTCGACTCTGAAGACTCCTCAAGGCGGCATGCTTTTATCCGAATCACCTAGTTCTAGAGAACTATTGTGAACTACACATAAGCAAATGCTTTGCGGTCTTAATGCAGTGGTTTGATGACAAAACTTCCAGTTACAGTACATCATTTTTACATTTAATTGACACTTCTCGCCCTGAGGGTTGTTATAGATTCCAGTGCTGTTAATTTACCACAGGGAAGACTCAAAAACAGTAGGAAATGAGACGTGAAGTGGGCATTGATCTTGACTGGCTGATCAGGAGTCTTATTTACACACATTTAATTCCTAAACACAAACTGCTGGTCATGGACCAGTGTGCTAAAACATTGAACGGTGGTCAATTGAGGTTAGAGGGAGCTTCACACTAGAAAATGCCAACTCTTTAAAGATGACGTCAGACAGATGATAGGATTCTTAGGGGAATTTATGAAGAGTATGAATATTGTTATTTTTACACCCGATTTTAGTAATGGTTTCACTCTACCCGCCATGGTTTCCTTTTCGGTTTCGACCAACTTCCAGTATCACCAGCAATGAGTGGGCTTGTTTTTGGATATGTCACAAAAGGCCTCTACTCACTGATCTGAATTTTTGATGCAAAGTTTCGTGTGACAACGCACCTTGAGCGAAAGCATCACACATCTGACCGAATTAGTGGTGCCACAGAAAAACATTCGAATTGCCTTTGCATCGTTGAGCTGACATCTTCAAACAGAGATTTAGACATCCGCAGCCATTTTTCTTTTAAAAAGAAGTAAAGACTAATGGTACAATTGTTTGCTGGTTATTATGAAGTTTTATGGTTGCACCGCATTTTTTGTCACACACTGAAATGATTCGTGCAGTGACGATTCTTTGTAGCCACTCAGTGAGCTCAACCACTGACCAGTCAGCAGCTTAATGTCAGTACACACCAATCTGAATTTTCCATCCAAAACCATGGCCGTCAAAGTGACATCTCACCGAACAAGTGGTGCTAATAAAAAAGGGTTTGGCTCTGCCATATTGGATTAGTTTTTCGCAAGGAGAACGACCAATAAAAGTTGCCTCTTTTGATGATTTAACTAGGATGTAAAAGGGCTGTTCGGTGGTGCTCATCCCGCATTTGCATAGCGACTTCTCACAGGGAAATGGGAAACAAGGTGAGGAAGGGGCAGGAAGAAGACAGAATGAGTCAAAGAACACATACTTTGAGCGGTTTATACTGTTAGTGGCTGACAACAGGGAGCTGTTTGATAAAAATGTGGAGACTAGAGAGGACATGTAGCAGACTGTTGCCTTGGATTTGGGAGTCGATGGTAAACGCCATCTTCAGGCAGGGAGCATCATTGCATCACCATTTCCTCTACCCAGAGGAAAAGGACCCAACTGAAAAGCCCTCCGAAGATTTGTGTGAATCTCAATTCGAAAAGGTGGGTAGTGGCTGAAATTTCCAAAAGTATCTCCTTCTTACTCCAGTTTATCCTGCTTTCAGAGCCTTTTATTTGGAGCCTGTTGACCCATCCCCTTTCATTGTGCAGAAGTTGTAGGCAGTATTCTCAGCAAATTGTTGGGAGAAAAAGTCCCGTTGTGTTCATCTTTACACCCAACAACAGCACAACGCTTAGCAGACATGACAAATTGCACTTCTCTAAATGGAATTGTCCACTTGACTAGGAACAAGGTCCTGCCACTGTGTCAAGAGTTGTGGATGGGATCTTAAGGTTTGTGAGAAACATAGCACTCTAGATTTGTTTTGATTATTATGGGTGGTTTCTATAAATTCTATACATTTTTTATAGAATAAAAAAGTATGCATCACACTTGTATTAGTAGTAGGCAAAACTTCAGTGGCTTATCATTTACCTTAAGTTGAAGGTGACTGTTTCTCACCTCTGATGCCTCTCGAGCAACCCAAGCATGAGCAAGGTTCAGAAGTGTTTATTACCAGCAGACATTACTGTGTTTTTTCCCCTTTCTCTCTCAAGTCGCCCTCTAAGCCTCTCCCTCGCTCCATCTCTCTTTCAAAAGCCAAGGCTTGACATTTCGACTGGTCTCTGGAGAGCCCAATGGGAAATGGAGTTACTACAAGAAGCGCACTGCAAATTCCACACATCCGCATGTTATGTGGCCTAAACACAAATGACCACTCCAGTATCTGAGCTCAGTGACGATAACAGAATAATGCCCGCTGTTGTCCGGGGAGCAACCACAGCGAGCGCATCCGTCACAGTGAGGTGTTATATCTTGCAGTGTCATCACGAAAAGCAGCATGGCTCTTTATGTCAAAGCACAGCAATGGATAAAGTCATGGAGGGTGTAAGAAATGTGTTTTATTTTGTTTCCGGTGCCAATCTTTCCAAGGGGTTCATGAAACGTGGCTCTGGTGGATTATTATGTGAGCGTGTGTTATTTACACACTGTAGTGGAGGAGGCTCGGGCCGGTGTGATAAAGCTAATGAGCTTCTTTGTGCTGGAGTGTAAATGAGACAGTCACCTCGCTTTCGCTATCTGCGCAGTAGAGACTCTAGGGGTGATTACTGCTTTAAATTATGCTCAAGGGCAAAGCGCTATTTGCATCAGAGGGGCTTTTATTTGGCTGATGAGTGGCGAAAGCCGTCATCACCCTGCCTGAAGATGTTGCACTCCAGCTCCCGGTGGAAAAGGGGCAGACGAAAGCCAGACTGGCTGTTTGTGTGGCGTCTCTGTGTTACTTTGTTACTTTCCCCTCCTGAATGACAGTCAATGGACCCCTAGAGACCCCCCCCCTCCGCCTCCTCTGAGCGCCTGCTTGTGTGTTAATGTGTTTGTGGGGTGATGATGGAGTCAGTTTCATTGAATATCAATTAGCAGGCGTTTTTTACCGTCAGGCTTCTGTTTATGATCTATTGTGAGATGCTTTCCGGAGGTTTTCTTGATTTTCTTAAAGGACTCATTGAAATGTATTTCACTCTTCCTTGAGTTATTCGTCCTTCTCTAATGTGTGAGGAAGAAGAGAAAAATACGGCTGACAGTGGCTGTCAGGAATCTCATTTTGAATTCTCCTCAAGCTAAAATGTCGGGTTAATTGCTGTCATTTTTACATCGGGCCAGCGACTTACACTACGTCCGGCAAAAATCATTGTTGGTAGGGTAGCACTATATAAAATGAACAATGTCTATGCATCTTACCACAACACATACACACTTTGAATAAAGAATTGTGTCACTATGGAACATTTTCATGATATAACCGGGACATAAATTTGATATGAATGGTAAATTGCTCCAAAGATAACTTCCTCTACAGACAAGATGTACTTTTGCAGAGAGTGGCTAACAACATTAAAAGCTCATCCAGGGACAGATTATTAAACCAGAGCAGTTATATAACTCGATCCTCGGATCAATATGAATTCACTTGATTACTACATAAAAAAATACATTATTCTAGGAAATACAGAGGAATCGCAGTATTACTCACGAAAAGCTTCTAATATTTTGAGATAAAAATGTTACAAAGCTCCTGTAATGTTCCTTTTGATTGTTTTCAATAGCACTCGTCCATTACTATCAAAACAGAGAAATCTCGGTGGTGATTATGGGATGTGCAGGAGTTCTCAAACTGCGTCCTGTATCTGAGAGAGGGGGAATAGTGCAGGAAGTGTGTGAAGTTAACAGCACCTGGCCTCGCTTTAAAAAGCCTCCCGAGGCCTGTTAGCTGGCCCACTCATTTCAATGTGTCTGTCTGCGCTCTCGCTCACTCACTCTCTCGCTCACGAAACACTGTCACTCTCTCTTCTGCAAGTATATGGCACTTATCTCTCCGAATGTCACTCTTTCTGCTTGCACTGCCCTTTTTTCCACTCGTACTGCCGATTATCCATCAAGACTGATAACACAACCTCTTTTGAAGCAATGTGCAGCGACAGAGGAGTAATTATTCTCTAATCCCAACTTTAAGAAATTAAAATAAAATTGCAAACTTTAAAAAACATTTAACTCTGGTACATAAAAATGTTGTATCTGGTGACAAAAGTCTGCCAAAATGGTAGAAAACGAACAAAAAAATGTTTATTTTGAATAAAATCTGCAACGTTTTTGTGACTTATTTTAACCAAAATATTTAATCAATTAATTTGCAACCAACATTAAGTTACACCCTCTTTAATTCATTAAAATGTAACTACACTTTTTAATTGTATAAACCACAATTTTTTTACCTTTAATTTACAACATTTGTTCTTTCAATAGAGAATGGTTGAAAACGTATTTAAAAAGTAACAGTTATTAATAAATTTATTTGTTTAATTATTGATTTGATTGTTTAGCTTTAATTTTTTTTATTATTTTTGTTATTATTTATTTTTTTATTTGTTGATTTATTAATTTAACAATTTACAACTATTTATAAAAAAATATATATATATTTTGATGCTTTTTTATTCTGAAACAAAAGGTATAATGTTAACATACCACAAAACAACTAAAATCAATTTAATCCCATAGCTAAATACGTCAAAAATGTAATAATAAAAGACAATGTTTGCAATAAAACAAAACATGTGGTGAACAATCTCTGCTATAAGTTCACCAAAACATGTTTGGTGAAAGCACACAAAAAAATCTGACACCCCCCACTTGGTGAAGTACAGGTTAAAGCACGAGTCATAATGAGAAAGAGAAGAAGGGGGGGTGACCCCAATCAGACGTGAGTGCAAAAGAGAAAGAGCGAGAGAGAGAGAGAGAGAGAACAAGAGAGAGATGGCCGGAGCAATGATGAATGGGAGATGGGGGAGAACTTGTAATCACCAGCTGGAGAGGGTGGCCAAAAAAGGAGACGTGGGGGGATTCATAAAAGAGCCGTAGGACACACTTCACTCTGCTGCACTGATCCTGCCTTACCCACCGGCCCACGCGGGGCATTCAGCTGCTGTCACCACACACTCCCACCCTCCAGCCAAAACAGAGGAAATAGAGGAAATATCATGGATATTCTTGCTTTAATAAATGTTTTTTTTTTTTATGT
The DNA here is from genome assembly GCA_007224835.1 of Danionella cerebrum. NCBI lineage: Eukaryota > Metazoa > Chordata > Actinopteri > Cypriniformes > Danionidae > Danionella > Danionella cerebrum. The sequence goes on from SRMA01025784.1 coordinate 66,520, forward strand.
TAAAAAAAAGTTATTTTAAACCCCTAAAAAAATATTTAAAGATTAACTGCAAATTAGACAGACATTTTATTAATATTAACGTCAAAGTGAGGAATTAAACGAAACAAACCAAAAATAACATTATTTTAGAGACTTTTTAGATGTAGAATTTTTAGAATTTAGATTTTCTTAGAGTGCTTTATGAAAGAAATGAAATGAAAAAATACAAAGAAATAAACATCTCTACAAAATGTCTGGCAGATGGCAATGACATTAATTACCAAAGAACACTAGTTCTGCAAATGAAAGAAAAAAGCAGACAGCCTCAGGAATCAGAAATTCCTATTCCACATGCCCTCACTCACTTCATCCAGAGACACAGTTGAGAGTGAATAAGTGAACACAGACCCCACACATGCACTGCCTGCAGACTCTCCGTGAGCTCAGCCTGACCTCTCACGCTGCTCTTCTGGGGAGCTGTCAAAGCCATCAGTCACTGCAACACAACATATCCGTGGCCAGACGACCAAAAATCCACATGCACTTCAGAAGAAACCAATACTCAAGCTCACATCCATCTGTACACAAACGTTAAAAACAACCTAAAGTGCAAATAAAGCAAATAAAGAATGCCTCGGTGAATCTGCTTCCTTGGCAGCGCAGAGAAAAGTCAAGTCAACTGAGGAGGCCCTCTAGTGGACAAAAACTGAATATATATGACTGAACCTCGGCACTTCGCTCACACGAACACAAGCATGGCCTAAACCCGGAACACCTCCAAAAACCGGCACAAACTGCTCCTACGGTCTAACATAAACATACGACTAGAGTGCACCAGAATGTATACAAGATAAAATGATAAAGGAGTCCATTTTGCTGAAGGGTGTCACTCAAACAGCTGCCTGCTGAGCCTAATGTGAAGCGTAGTGTGAGAGAGCGATACGAAGAGAGCAAGACACAGAGAGGGAGAGAGAGAGAGAGAGAGAGAGAGAGAGAGAGAGACTGAGCGCGGCGGTTGACAACGGATGGATGGACGGGGGAGAGAGACGCAACTTACCTGCTGTTGTTGCAGATGCAGCAGCTCGACTGCGCTTACTTCGCTGCTCGTCTCCCCACTTGATCTTCCATCTCTACTGCCAGCATCTAATTGGCTGCTTAGGCTGCTCATTCCATTTTGACTCATTGAACTGTTGCTTATTGTCTCATTGGCCGACTCCTGCATCATGACTTAATACCTAGAAGTGATTAAGAGGCACCGGTTAAGGCTCTTGTTACAATCCCCTTTAGTTGCCTCCTAAAAAAAGAGGGGGGGTTCAAAAAGAAAAGGAAAAAAATAGGGGCGAGAAAAAAGAAGGGGAAAAAAAAGCTTTCCATTATCAACCCCTGCTCCCTTTGCAAATTAAAGCATTTAACGGGGGGAGGGGGTGGAATTATGCATTCACTGTGTAAATGAAGCAATACAAAGAGATGCACATTTCACCCTGGTTTTGATTTTAATGTTTGGTATATTTTAAACCATATGTGCATTTCTAGAGTTAAAGCTCAGGGACTTAAGACAGTTCAAATAAAGTTGGTTGAGGATGCACAGCTAATCACGCAAAACGGAAAAAAGGGGATTTCGAATTTTTATTTCGGTTGATCCTGACTCATACACTAAGATTAATTCCATGTGCGCCAAGCACAAAAACAATTCAAACATTTAATCATGAACCTTCTCTGGAAAATGGAGTGGACGCTGCAAAAAATATACTTTTCACATCACTAATGATTGTGCTAAAACAGCATAAATTATGCATATTACCTCTTCTCTGCTAATAAATGTTTTATCATATGCCTTGCATAAAATCCTGTGTACATTCGCAGGAGTCCGTCCAAGATCTGTGGAGATGCTTGCAATAAATAAAAGAATCAGCCGAGCCAATAAATGCAATTGAAGGTGCGTTCTGCATAGCTAACACACTCACAACAGCCCACGTCATTCACATATTCATCAATCCCCCTCCTCTCTCCCCTTTACACTTTGTTTCGCTCCAAAAAAAGATGACAGGCTGTCTCATATTTCAAAGCATTCAAACATAAACAATATTAATTACACTAATGGCGAGCACGCACAATAAAATAGCCCTAATCTCATGTAATGTTTCGAGGGGATTCGTTCTTCCAGCACCACTTTCATTTATTTCCCTGACAGCTCCGCCATCCTTCTTTCCACAGATTAAACACATCAATTTTGTCACCTGCTACGTACGGACAATTAGCAGCGATCTTTGAACGTGAGCGTACAGTAGCTCGACAGCCGAGCCATGAAAAAAAAGGACGACGTTAATCAAACGCACGACACAACAAAGACACGCTGTCTTCTAATCCACGGCTGCTTTTTAAATCAGCAAATGACAATTTAATGGCTCACGAGAAACAAGAGACAAGTTTTTTTGTATCTTCATTTACTTTTAAAGAAGAACCAGGAAGAGGTGCAAAGATGAACAGGCCGGGAGAAAAAGGTGGACGACTCTCCTGCAGAAACACAAAGCTGCCGTGGAGATTAGGCGACTAATAAGTATTCAAATTAGGCATCAATTTTACATGCCCCTTGCCTTAAATATTCAAAGAAGCGCAGCTTGATTGCCTCCACGCAAAAATTTATGAACAACATAATGGACTATTTTATTTAACACCATAAGGAAAGACACTTTAGGAAGACACGCTCGTCCAACTGAAGCCAGCATTTTTTTTTTAATTCTTTTTTTATAGAAAAAACACAAAATTACTGCAGACATCCTATGTGATAACTTTAAGGAAAAAGAGCGATTTTGGTTTCTACCATGGAATACTGATCCAGTCATTACAGAGACACACATTATTAACACTGTATCCTCTAAATCCACATGATCCACAACTGGCTTCTAGGTGTCTGTCGCTCATGCAGATGTATGCAAAGTGTATTCAGAGAGATCAGGTGCTGCTTTAACCTTAATGACAGCGGTGAGATAAATTAATTAGCCATCTGAAGGCAGCATCGAAATCTGCCAATTACAATGTCAATTAGAAACACATCCTGGCTCGCGATCGTTTCCACGTGATGGAGCGGACAAGAAGAGTGTGTGAGTGCACGGGTGTACTGATATGTCTGACTGACGCTGAGTGAAAGAGAGCGGCACTGTCCCGCACGGACAGGCTGAGCGCAAGAAGGGGGGAATCAGTGCAGCAAAACCTCGAGACAGTTTTTAACTAAAATCACAGTATTTGATTCCTCAATCAGGTAGAAGGCTGATTAAAACCACTTGTAAAAAAAAAAAGGCCGGCTTCCTTTCTCTGAGTGTGCAAGAATACCAAGCTTGAGATTCTTTTCGTTCCGTGTAAATGTTTGCTCTCGAATTGTACGCTGTGCAAATCTGTCCTTTCCATCAGGTGAAAAATCCCAGACAGGATCCTGCATTCGAGGGCTACGCCTGTGATTTCGGATGCGTGGGTGGGTGTGCAAAGAAAGGTGTGGGGAGGGAAAGCCACAAATATAGCCCAGATGTTCCTTACACATATAATTGTGGAGTAAAGTTACACGTTTGCACTGAACTGATTTGGGGATAATTTTGGAATCTGCGGCACGCACTTAATACGTTCATACCACCGGCAGAATCTGTGACATTAACACACTCTCTCAGAAATCATCCACTTTCACCGAGACACACTTCATTTTTCCTTTCCACGTAGAAACTGGTGGCCCTCTCCCCTGATAGGAGGTGCAGAACAGAGCTTGATGATTATTTCAGGGAGGCATCGGAAAGGCAGAATCCGTGATCCAAGAAGCCTAGTCATTATCAGTGCATTGCTCAGGTGCCTGGAATCTTAACATAGCAAGGAAGGCTGACAAAAAAAGGAAAAAAAAAAAAAAAAAAAAAAAAACAGTAAAATTACATTTCACAGTCTGCTAGTTTCACCCACGGTGATTCAGTTAAGATATGGATACCGTTTAGAATAATCACAAATTCTGTGCTCCACTGAAATTAATTCATCATTGCCATACGTTAGAATGCATACAAAATAAAGCAGCTCGGCTGTGTTTAACAGATGCGAATGAATTAATAAATCAAATTTCCACAATAAAAAAAGCCAGCGAGCATCTAAAAAGTGCTGTTGAACAGCGTCTTTCTGGGCATGCAGGGGTCACCGTACACATTAATGACTCTCTTCCAAACCTGAATGTACTCTACTATTACAGACCCCCTCAGCTCAGATAGAGGGATTTCAAAGCCGTTCACAATGGACCAGATTATGGAGTATAAAGAGCACGAGAGGAAATCATATTTATACTACGAGTTCAAAAATGAAAAGGGAGGATGAATACAGAGCTTTTCAGGATTAATAGTATGCAAAGTAACTGAATCAAGCGTTGTTATCAGCGCTAAAATGAAAACACATTCACGGCGGAAAAATTCAATCCATCACTTCACTCACAATAAATAGACCATCTGTGATTCGATTCATTCAGCGCTGAATGTTCAGAACTTAATTCTGGGCTATTTACATTCAAGGAGATAAAAGAGAAAGACGACTGAAACTAAATCGTAAAAGCACAACCTACACATTTTCAATTCAGAATAAGAGCGAGCGATTGTTTCAGGTCTGATTCCAATTTTACCCAAAGAGCGCCTCCCTCTTGCAAGGAAAAGTGACGTTAGTTTCTCATCTAACACACACACACGCACACTGTCCCGTTCTTGCATTTTGGGTAATTTCTTTAATTAACTCAACCCACCTAATCAGCAGTAATTGACCTATAAAAGTAGGAGGCCTCATTGTCTGCTCCAATCACATTTAGCAGGAGGAGACCGTCTCTCCCTTGCTCTCGCTCACTATTTATTTGTCTCAAGTGCATTTTTATTTCATTTCTTGCTGCAATTATTTTTAGTGACACCGACTGGCTTTTTTCGTTTATTTTTTTTCTTGTGGAGGGATTAAAAGCCTTGGGGTGGAGAAGGCAACAGCACGAGCCTCTGCCCGGGACACGTGTCCCCCTTTAACAGCCCCAGTCCCGCCACACAGACACAAAGCTGCGGAGAGACATAGCTCATGGTGACGTTTCCACTTATTTGTGGCTGATTAGGGTCATTATGTCCCCCTGCTCTGATTTATGTTGTCATTCTTTCGAGCCGGTCCTGCATCGATAGATCTTAATGAATTGGTAAATAAGGGTGAAGATTACACTTGACAACACCTCAACATTTCTCATTCATGGCTGACAAGATTTATGTAACCAATTAGGGCGGTAACGGGGGAGATTGGTCAAAGGAAAAATAATCTTTCCCCAGGAAAATTACCCAAAGTCTAAAAACTCAGCAAAATAGATAATGGCCAGTGTTTAAGGGAGACTTAAGTCACAAGCGCTGTCTGGAGGGTTCTCAGAACTGCATTTAAAGAGGAAAGCGTCACTTGTAGCACTTTAAAATTGATTTTATGTTTTAATTCAAGCGCACGACTGAAGGAACTCCAAAACACAAGCACTAACTAATCAGCCAGCATCTGCATCGCCAAACCTCTTGTCAACAGAGAAGTACTTTAAGCTGCAAATGTGAATCAAGGAGGTAAATTGCAACCCAAAACAATGTACTCGCACAACTCCAGCCCTCCACGCCTCCGCTGAAGAAATTCATTTGCATTTTTTAATAGCTTCATGTTTCAATTATTTAATTTACCTCAATGCAGTGCGAGTAATCAGTCGACTCATTTTGTATTAAAATATCAGATAAAATAGGCTGATCATCAATGAGTGCAGACATGCCGAGGAGGACCCGGAGGGATGAGAGAAACGAGTGATGCTGGCATCGTCTCATCAAGCTTCCCCTTCAAGCACATGTAAATAAGGCTTGTGATGCTTAACTGCATCATTTATGGGGATAATAGCGGCATCATCATTACGGGACTTAAATTAAATTACATCACAATTAGCATAACAAAGTGATTGGTTAAACTTCCAAAACAAATACCCGCCTCGGCTAATGAACAGTGTTAATTAGCACAGGCACTAACTAAATAAAACATGTAGGAAAACATGTATTTTTATTACAATTTTATTTATGTTTTTTCCCAGTTATTTATTCATTTTTCAGACTAGGCAAAAAGCTCATTGGTGAGATTAACATTAAAAAAAAAAAGCAGCATTTAATTTTGGAACACTAAACAGGCTATTACGCACAGACTCAGGAGGACAATGTAAATTATCCTGTTGGATCTCCATATGTACTAATCACGCATCTCATTATGCACCAGGGTATTAAATTATGTGCATTCCTGCACAAAATCATATAAAAACTTAATAGTATGCTCACAAAAGCCCAATCCGGTGCGTCATTCATCCTTATGAATATTTAAATAAACAAATTATCTGCCCGCCTTTGATGGGGATAATTAGTACTCGGGGGCTAATCATTTTACTGACCCCACCTCCAAAATGGGACAGGCTAGCTGAAGTTTTAGGTGACTACACAAAGTCATAAAAAATGTCGACATTTAATTATGATTTAACAACTACTGGAAGAGAATACATTCTCATTCGTGCTCTAAATGTCATTTTAAAAGCAAGAGGAAACGATAAAAAGTTCTCAATATATTCTTTTTTTTTTTTGTTACCCCACATAAATTCAGATAAAATCACCTCCGCTGCAAAGTCACAGCACACGGATTCTCAGTCACACACACTTAACGGCACGTGCACGCACCCGCACAAAACCACATTCATTATCGTCATTGCCATTATCACCAGCAATTAACCCACAGATGAAAGCAGCCCACAAACTGAGCTGGAGCACCCGGCAAGCCTCGAGGAATGACAGCGAAAGTGAAAACTCCGGTGGATGGATGAAAGCAGGGAAGCATGGGTGGATGGAAGAAAAAGCGGGTTTATTACCTGAAGGTGAGCTGTGTGGGACGACTGGCTGGAGAGGGTGTTTCTCGGAGAGTCGGGCGTCACGGGGAAGAGCGTGCGATTATCAGTGTCATCACTCCAACTGTGTTTATACAGACTCGCATCATAAACAAGCGCCTCTTTGGCCCCATCCCTCACGCGTCGCTCATGCATACTTAAATCGGCAGAGCACCCTTTTAAAAAAAAAAAACAGCCCTATCTCCTGACAATTATTCCTTCATCTCCACTTGTCACCGAGCAATTACGACAGCATGCAGACAGGGCCCAATCGGAGATGCGGGGCTTCTGGAAGCCAAGCGACCAGCCGGGAACGAGGGGAGGTGATGAAAAAAAAAGTGCCTAAAATGGAAATGTTTCACCCTGATCTGCAGCTTTTCTGCCTTTTGTGACTCACTGGAAATACTGGCAGCATTAGCATTCTAATGGAAAACTATCTGAAAATGCTCATTTTCTAACTTCTGGGCTAATTTTCAAAGGCTCTTCAACATGTGTCCCTCTCTCTTTCTTTTAAAAAAGGAAGTCTTTCGTCTCGCGCACGGAGCTGCTGAGAGAAACAGGAGCGCGTGTCTGTGTGTGTGTGCGTGTATGTGTGTGTGTGTGACCATGCGCGCCAGCATCTGAGCGCTCTCTCACAGCCTGTGCGTGGAGCCGAGAACTCGGATCGCGCTTCAGCAGACGCCACTCTCAGCTCTCATTTGAGAGCGTGGCACACATGCACACCCTCTCTCTCTCTCTCTCGCTCTCTTTCTCTCCCTCCTCTTTTTCTCCTGCATTTGGACTCCAGCGGAGAGGGGATTTAACAAACACGGCAACTACGGATGATGTCCCTGAAAAATGCAAGGTACGTGTGCCTGCTTTTTGCATTCATCCTTGAATAAACTGAGCGAGATTAGGAAGCATGCAACCTTCTCACAGGACACAGCAAACAAACTAGTTTTGCAAACAGTCAAGAGGGGAAAAAGTAACCTACCTCTCAAGGAACAACACACAACTCCACTGGAGGCATTTGAAGACGTTCTAGGAAGCATTAACTTGCATCAAAATGAGAAAAAGGATGCACTAGTTGGAAACAGCATCGGCACAAGCAAAAAAAAAATAGGAGGGGGGATTGAGAGAGGTGGGGGTTTGAAGAATGAAAAAAAAACTAGCTGACGCTCACTGTCAAAGCCATCATCAGAGAACTATTTACAGCAGTATTTACAGAGCGCCACTTGCCCGATCAAGTCCGAGAACCCATGGTATTTGTACGCCAGTAATTAAAACAAATCAAGGAGACCTCTGATTGTTTTGGCAGCCGACGACTAATCGTACACAAAAATCAGCGGGTTGATTGTCAGGCAGGGAGGTGGAGGGGAGGAACTTAGTTTTCCACCCTTTCCCTTTTTCCCTTTTCAATAATAGTGCTGGAAACAATAAATACATTTGCCAGCAGATTTCCTTATTAGGTACAGCTTACCCTCAATAAACTACTCAGTGGAATGACAAAAACAAGTATTTTAACCAAACATGTAATTTAACACATAAAACCATTTACTTTCACATCTCAGGTTCTGTATTAACTGTGTGTCAACCATCCCCCTCAACCCCTGTGTTTCGCTCAGCCTGCATGCCATAGATGTTTCTCCAAGCAGCTCCGGCAGACAGGAATCAGCTCACAGACCAGAGCTGCGCTCTCCCCCAGGAGAAGAGTACAAAAGGCCAGTCTGCGCACGGCAGATGCAAAACCAAGTCCATCTGCTGAGGGTTCACATAGGCACGCGGAGCTTGAAAAGTGAGGGTTGTTGGATATTTGCAGCAGGATGAGCCAGATGTTTTGAGTAGATTCCAAGCAGTGTAATAAAAAAGTGATAATAGTAAATGCGTGGTGAAATTGTAAAAGGACAAAAAAAAAGTATTTAATCACAGAGAACAAACCAGGCTTGACAGATTTATTTCAAAGCTCTGCAAGAATGCTTTAACTCTGAGCATGATATAACAGGCTCCAAGTATCACATTATCAACTGGAACATATTTTAACTGTATGACATTAGTAGAAACCGCTAAGCTCAAACCAACACAGTTTCTATGCCAGACTAGGGCAAACGCTCACTAAGGAAGTGCAAAAGGTTGCCCTGGCGTAATATGGAAGGCCTCCAGGTGTCGAGCGTCTACTGTGTCATATTTAGATTTGGACTCAACCCCTTTAGGCTGCATAGTGCTCCAGCATTCACTTCGCCAGACAAATAGAACACTTTAGCTTTTAACGCTTGTTAGCCACTCGCAGTTCTAGTTTTATTCAGTTGGACCCTCACTTAACTCGTTTGCTCTTTTTTTTCTTCCTCATTTCACAGGGCTTTGGACGGCAAGGTCAATGAGGACAAACAATTCCGGCAGCGGCTCTCAAGCGCACAGAGAAGAAAGTGTCGGGTGAGGGGGGGATGGACTCGTGCGGTGACAGGACTGGTGTCTCCCAGCGCTGGAATAATTTCCATGGCAACCCCTCTAACTATTAATTTTCAATTAAAGCAGACACAAAACGCCCAGCCCCGAGCCGGAAAAGGTGTCAAGAGTACACCAGGGGAAGCTGTGCCTTTCCGAAGACACTTGTTTTTGATTTCACACAACTGAAAGTCAACTGAATTTTTTTATTTGATCTTAATAAACTATGTACAAACACATATACAAATATACATATATATTTATTTATTTGTTTTTTTTAACACTGCTTCTTCTACCTCCCCTTTTGCCACTTTACAATCTGACTACATCTTCAGTTACTAATAAAAACTGCAAATATATATTTAAACAAGAAATAAATCATCCGTAAATTAAAATCCATTTAGTAAAATCTCAAATTAATAGCAAACCTATATAAAAGAGTGGAAAGCTACATGCATTGCACATACACCACTTGAATAAAGAGCTGCAGTCTGATTTTAGACAATTCAGAAGAAATGAAAATTTGATTGTTTTAAAAGCAACTTGTGATTGGTCAAACATTTGCATACTAATTTGTGACTCAGAACATCTCCAGTATCTCATTTAACTCTCTCCTCAACTAGTTTTATCTCACAAATCATGTTTTCCTAGCAAACACCCCCCCCACTCACACACACACACAGAGAGAGAAAGAAAAAAAAATCACACCAAGCACCCTGTTGTCTTGATATTGTCATCATCCCAAAACTGGCACCACAACTAAACAGTCAACAGTAGATTAAGCAGAGCTAGTGTGCACTTGCTGGGAGTCTGACGTGTGCTTCAGGCTTGAGAGAACGCCAGCAGCGCTAAAGCTGTTCTCTGGCTCTAGAGTGATCCACTTGAGTTCACCTCTGCCTCCGATGACTGCGCCAGTAAACAGCCCTAATAAACTCTCAACCGTGGCTCAGCCGCTTTCATACTGAAAGTTCACTCGTGAGCATGGAATTACTCCATCTACAAGAACATGCAAAATCACCCCATGAAGCTCATGGAAAGAGCATGTCAATAAAAGTGGGAATATGATTCACACAAAGTCATTTTGGCAAAACAGAGGCCTCAAAAATACTATATGGTACATAAAGAAAAAAAAGAGAAATACTGAACTTTTATAAGCCAATAATGATGATTAGACTTATCATTTTTACTCAGTAGGGTCAGGTATTTCATTTAATGTGATGAAAACACCTAAGATAATGAATTGACCAGAAACTTGCAGGAAAGTCAATAGTTAATAGGGAGAGTAGGAAGATGAAAGTCATTGTGACACTGTCAGCAAAAGCAATGCAAACTTCAGTGGATTAGAAGAATGCTTCAAGTTACGAAAAATCCAAGGTACAAAGGGTCTCTTTAAAAATATTTTGCTTCAGGATACGAAAAAAAAAAACAATTCTAAGATACGAAAAACACATCAAGCGAAACATTATGTATAGCTTACAAATAATGTGTGAAATTATCTTTATAAAGTGGAATGTGCAGTTCTGTAGCGCAAGTTAGTGAAGAAACCCTGTGACTCCTCAGAAACGCTCTCTCCATCCCTTCACATACTCTTTAGTAGGTACTGTCTAGGCATGTGCATGGTTTCGTGTTGGTGTTCGTGAAATATCTTGAGAAAGTTATCTTTCGTACGTAGTGCCTCAGTCGCAAGGTAAGGTGTCACATTTCTGTACATTGTATTTTCATTTGTTTTATTCTGTATTCATTATTTTATCATCAATTATTGAACTAACACTGTGTAGATTTATCGATTGAAGAATTTTTTTTTTCTTCAATTTATGCTGTTATACATACGAAAAATTCAGGATACGAAGGCCACCCTGAAACGAATTAATTTCGTATCACGGGGTACCATTGTACTTTATTGCTAGTATTTAAACAAATATTTTGTTTAAACCCTTTTTGTGGGACTATGTGGGAAATTTTGTGATTTTTTTTTTATCTCCTTAGTAGAACTGGTGTTGTGTTTACATGAGAATCAAATGCCAATCATCTGGAAAAATCTCTGGTTTAAAAAAAAAAAAAATCCACCTTTCACATAACCCTTGCTTTAAACACAAAATGATACTCTGATGTCAACGCTATCAGTCAGGATTCACTTCTCATGTTTATTTACCGAAACCTTGTTTTGCATTTCAAAAACATAAGGAGATATAGACATTAAATGCCATTCTCTTTTAACCCTAATGATGTTCTTCATCGTCACTATGACCTAAAATGGACCATTAGAGCATAATGATTACATAATGATTATAACAGGCAGCTAAAAATGATAATATACTGTACTTGAGTTGAACCGTAACTATGGCAACCTCACTTTGCCTTGCAAAGCAGAACCTTAATGAAGACCTATTAAGTAGCCTATAATGATGGTATACATGCTAAAGTCAGCTAGCAAACCAAAAAAAAAATAAAAATAATAAAAAAAAGATGCACGTTTAATCCATAGCTTTACTCAGAAAATAACAACCCCAAGCCTCAAAGAGTTCAGGGACATCAAAATAAGCCGCTATCTGTGCCGGTAAATAAGCCACATTCAGTGGCACCTCCATTAAAAAGTTAATTAAGCTCTGGGTCCGGGAGCGAAACGAGGGCAGAGGATTCCGCACACGTGACTTTCATTTGGGACGCTGGCCAGACGCCCAACAGGACATCCCAGGGAGAGAGTGAGAGACAGAGCGAGAGAAAGAAAGAGAGAGAGATTGTTTGCTTGACTTAATAGCAACATGCTCAGCAAGCTAGTTCCTTTTGAAAACAAACCAGCTCGCATTCATCAAACACCAACCTCTTTTTCTCGTTGTCTTCATTTAATGATACCTGCTTCACTCTAGCATCTGTGGGGAGGATTGAAGCATGCATTTCTTTAGAGAAATAAAAGAGATCGAAATGACAGAAGTCAGACGGTTCAAGCTGACCGGCCACTTCAAACAGAAAGCCCAGCCGAATGAGACACACTCCAGGTTAAATTGGCTCTTCGGTGTCTACCCTTAAAACGTGGGCTCCATCAAAAGTGCATTTGAATTAGATGAGTTGATGGAATCAAAGACTTGACTGTGTGGGTAAATTTATACAAGCAAAAGCAGCTCACAGCAGTTTACCTGTTATGCAGCAGACTGGTGGCAGATGAAAGCTAACGGAAAGGCAAGACGGCTTCCTCTCATTCGAGGGCGATATTATCATATTGTAAAAGGCTATAATTTGTATTAGCGTGACATTGTTGGAGGAAGCCTGGTAGTGGATGTTTGATGCATTCCGAGGTGCCAAACTGGTAATAAGATGAAAGGACAAGACAAGTGTTCATCGCTGACCACTCAACATGGTCAACAACACTTTAGGCTTTAAACAGTGCAACTTTCAGACCACTGAAAAAAGTACTCAGTTCATCGGTGTAACATCATACTCATAATAAATCTTGAAATCAATGTTTTCAGCTGAATTTAATTTAAATGAACTGCAACTGTTTTTTTAAAGACCTATTATTTATTTATTTTTATTTGTATTCATTAACTCTAACCACTCACCGGTGCGTTTGCCAGTCATAGCAGCTGTTTTCAATTACGTAGTAATGATGCAACCCACCAATTGTTAAATTTAGACTTAAAACATAATGTGTATGTTTGAAAAAGGTTATTAATTTTTATATTTCATATTTTTTGAACATTACTAGAGTTATAACACATAATTTGCAAAGCAATTTACATAAAAATCTGAGAAAATGTGGCATTATATTTCAGTTTAATTTTACAGACCGCAGAATGGTGCCATTAGTGCCATGTAGTGGTGAAGAAAATGGATAACTCTTTGAAGTACAAGACCTGTGATATGGCCTGTGTTGACAAAATATGGCACAGAACAAGAGTTCCTGAAGTGTGTAAGGTTTTGGTTCACCTGTTTTTTTATACAAATTTGGAACTATATTTATATATAGTTTGTTTCTATTTTTTGACTTTTTAAAAATTTTGCAATAAAAAATTACTTCTTGGAATTGTATTTCTTTGTAAAATTTCTGGATTGTTGTGTAATGTAATGAAAAACTATTTGTAAAAAAAAAAGAAGCTGGCATTGTACTTAAAAATAAAAAACTTTGTTTACCCTACATTCCCATACATCACCTGTCTTGTTTAAAATGTGAGTAATGTATTCTAGAAAATATGACAAAAAACAAGGCAAGGAAGTTTCAGAAGTTACTTGAAACACAATCACTCCAGTAACAAATACACTTCATCTCTTAAAAGATATTTCCCAGTAGCTCACAACTTTTAGTATTGTGATATACTATGCTACGATATATTGATACACCCCTACAAACAACATTTTTTTTTTTAATTAGAGGAATCTGATTAAAACAACAGGGAAATTATTCTGTTTAACTGGAAAAACTTACTAAAATAAGAGGAAAGTATTTTTAAACCAGAGGGGGGAAAAAATTATGTTCTCTACAACTAGACTCATCACACTTTGCTGCAAAGCCCCAAAAGTACATGAGCTACATCAATCTTTGAGGTTTAACTATACCCAATCAGACAGCAATTAGTAAAAAAAAGAAAGAAAATGAATTAAAAGAAAGTGGGATCACCATACAGAAAAATAAGCTTTAAACCTAAGCACTCTCCATGCCGCAGATCATTTAAACCTAATTTTTACTAGCCACAAACTCAGTGGAGGGGCGGGACAGAAATTACATCTGGAGTTAATTCTCTCTATGGAGGCCTGCCAAAAAAAAAAAAAAAAAAAAAAAAAAAAGGGACAGGATTGCTCAGTTCTTTACAAGAAAAAAAAATATTTTCATAGTGCCGTCATTGGACAGGTTACAGAGGTGTTACTTGCAGAACAATCCAACAAAGATGCTTGAATCCCGATAAAGGGACTGGGTCCCAGATGACCAAACTCTTGAGGGATAGCAGGCCTGTTTGAATTAAACCATCTAACTCCAGCGTCTCGGTTGAATCACACTCCTGAACATCTGTGTCAACATGCAACATACTCTGAAACTCAAGTTGTTTGGGTGCATCGGATAAAGTCTGTGAATGCAAGCCTTATACCAGTTCCCAGACAAATTAATCTTTCAACTAATAGCAGTTTCAAAGCCAATCTACTGATCATTATTAATAATGGAAAGGCATTATAAGTATTTTAAGAATTTAAAGACCAACTTCATATTTTATCTTTGTTCTACAGTCATAAAACCATCTACAGGTTTGAATAAGTTTATATGACAAGCCACTGTGACACTGGCACCACTTTCAAAGTGTAAATAAACCATCATTATCTTTTCCACACAACAGAAAAATGGCAGTTTGGTCAAAATAAACAATATAAACACTGAAACAGAAACTTCAAAAGCTGAGAACGTCTTTCAAAGATATTAAAACATGCACGCACAGACACCACAAGATGCACTAGAGATTCCACTAATCTATTCCTTCCCAGTTTACTCTAAGAAAAAAGTTATACAAAGTATTTCTGGGCAAACTAAAGGCCTTTAGACGGCAATCAAAATTTTTAAGTTTCATGTGACAATACGCCTCGGTTGAAAACCATGGTCCCTAACGGTCACACATCTGACCGAACGAGTGGTGCCAATGAAAAAAAATAAACAAATAAAAAATATGGCAGAGTTTCACATTGCCACATTGGATTTTCGAAAGGAGAACAACCAATGAAAGCTGGCTCTTTTGATGACGTTTTAATTGACTATAACGAAGTGAGCGCTTGAGAGAGAGAGAGAACACACCCCGCCCCCGAAATGGCGTGATTTGTCCGTAAACTGCATTATTTACTCCCACCTAACACTGAGGAAACACTGACATAAAACACTGAGGAAAACTAGACTTAAACTAAAATAGTGTAAGCAATAACAACAGCCCAGGGATTGTAAAACAACCAACCGAATGCAAGAAACGTGAAAAATCCATCAATCCACAACTCTGTCATTTAGAAATGAATGGCTGATTCAAGAGAGCAGCATCGTTCACATATTCAACCAGAGAATCAGTTGGTTTTTCGTTTATAACCCTACTATATAGATACATAAATGAACTTTTAACCATTTTCACGTCAATTTCAATGCTTAGAAGCTTATAAGTAGTGACATTATTCGCTTCATGAAAATAGCCATGAGTAAAGGTAAATGAACACTCAAATGTACAAGAATGTGGGCTAACTGACTGGTTCAAAGAGTCGACAAAGGCTGAAAGTGAAAGACTAAGCCTGGACGGGATCTTCAGTAGGATTCACCTTGAATCTGCTCTAGCTATGAGAAAATGAAAAGTTTGGACTGCAATAATCATGCAGGGAAAAGTGACTTAAAGAAGACATTTACATTCGACACAGCCCCCTGCCTCATTCCCAACTCCCCCCATGTGCTCTTGAACAGAAAATGTGTTTTCCAAATGAAAATAAACTGAGGCTGGCCAGTTTGAGGCAGTTAAATTCAGGAATATGAGATCAAATAAAGACTCCTGTGGCGGCTGAAAAGAGAAATGAAATCGCTTCTGAGGAGAGATGTACCGGGTAATAAAATAACTCCTTTATATCTTCCTAAACGCCACATGTTCCCGTGGAGTGGTTAAGCTTTGGCACGGTCGGTCAAAGACAGTATGCAAGTGGCAATTTTTACTTCCAAAAAGATCTCCCTACTGATATCCTTCTCAAGTCTTGTGCCCTGCAATTTGGTAGAAATGGTCGACTCTTTTAGTGTCCGGTTTGAGGAAAACTTTGGCTCAGAATTGCTTTAACAACATGCGCTGAGCGCAAACTTCATATTCCATTAGCAGAACACAGCCGCAGGTCATAATCAGGTGCAACCAACGAAATGTTCCCATTATAGGAAGAGCGGTGGATGAATCCTTGCTCTTGATTGGACACATTCAATAGAGCAAAACGCAAACAAAAAACCATTCGCTTTCCACTGAATCACTTCAGTTCATTGATGGTAGAATTATGGTGCATTACTAAAAACATGTAATTGATTTGCCTTTGAAAAGGTAGCCACAATAACTTTCAGACCACATTTTGAGCATGAATTGAAGGGCATTAGCAAACGGAGGAATACATTAAAATTTATAATACAGTGCTTATTAAAGTCCCAATAAAAAGGGTTTAGAGAGTGGAATGATTCACTTATCAGTTTGCTTGCATGGTACTTAAAAGCAGTCCTCTTCTTCCATTTTAGCAGTAAAAATCTAGCCTGTGATGACATTGAAAACAGGAACGCATGTACAAATTTCCCCCTGATGCAAATGGTTTCCATTAATTCTCAGAATAGAGCAAAAATGGCAATTGTTTATGCAAAGAGAAGGAAGAGGGGAAAATCAATTAAATAACAAAACAAGAGTTCAAAATGGAAGCCTTTTCTGTGAAACACGCACCAGTCTGCTTTTGATTCTCAAATACAGTGTAACAAACTTATTAAATGCCAGCCTCTATTGAATATACAAATTGCTCCGTACCATAAAAAGCGTAGACAATTTATACCAGAAGCCTAAGCAGAGAAAAAGGGGGTTTTCAAGTAACATTAAGTGTTTTTAAACCAAATAAAATACTCTCTGAGGGTGATGAAAAACAGTGTTTCTACAATATTATACGTATTTATACATAACCCTATACATTTAGAATCTCGTCTAGACACAGGCAATAATAAAACTAACCAAAAGTCTGTAATGCTACAAATACAAAATAACATATGATAAAAAAAACAACAGGCAAGTTTATAATTACCGTATTTTTCTCCGTATAAGACGCACTTTTTCCCCAAAACTGCATCTTATATGGAGAATGCAGAGCACCGCGAAGCATTCATCAATTGAGTTTTGAATAGTCAATATATATTTGGAGATATCTCAAATTCACTTTCTTACTAGGGCAATTACAATTGAAGATATCTCTAAATGTCTTTACACCCAGTCAAAATATATTTACTACTAGTCGCAATATATTTATTCCTATCTTTAAATGCATTTGCGGATAGTCAGGGCAGATATTTAAATGTTAAAAGGGCTTGCCATACGTCGGCCATATTTGTACACCCGGCTGTGCGCGCTGACGTCATTGCCCATCTCTGCTCGTCGATCCTAGCATAGCGCGGATCGTAAGGAGCAGGTAAGCAGCTGCATTGTGCCAGCTATTATTACTAATGTGGGGGCAATCTTGCTAGCTATTATTACTAATGTGGTGACAATGTTACTGGCTATTACAGTATTACTAATGTGGGGGCAATGTTACTGGAACAGTGATGGTGATAACGAATGGTGGACTTTAGAGTATGTGTGTCTTGTTGTTTTTTTTTTTTACTGATCCAAAATACGGTAGATCCGATCTGGCATATAATTGTTCTTAAACTACTGTTACTTTTACACAGTTGATATAAAATATTTTACTACAGTATTCGTTTCAGATTTTTTTCTAGATCTTTCTCATTTAAAATTGGATGCGTCTTATACAGCGAAAAATAGGGTAAATGATTGTAAATAGGGAAGCCTGATGATGTATGGACCATCACACCCTCATCCATAATAACATCTAACCTCCCCTACAAACTGTGGTTTAAATGATTATCAGTAGATACTCAGTGCACTTGAATCATTTAATCCTGATGTGATGAAACAGAGGATAACATTTTATCGTAATGGTGGAAATAGGCATTTTTATTTTTAATGTGGCTTGGTCACGAAAAAAGTTCAATTGAATTCTTGACTTGGAGCAAAGAATGCAGAAATCATAAGTTTCAGATTCTTTGTAGTTTTGTTTGTGTACTTTGTTGATATACAAGCAAGAGTCTCTATTAAGTCACTAATTAAAAACTGATTTATTTTGTGCTGGCTCTCATAAAAGTTTTTTTTTTTTTTTTAGTTACATGAAACATTTTTCGTTCTGAAGTATTTAGAGAAGTCTCGTCATATCTGAAATGATCAAGCATTTAATTTTACTTCTCAGTTCACAGAACCTTTAAAGCTATAGTGAACTGATCTGAGCACCGAGATCCTTTTTTGTAAATGAACTTATGAACACTTTTAAATTAACATTTAATTTCTTTGTGCAATCACAGCGTTTAAACATGTTGATGTTGTTCTCCATGGTGTTGTTACTTTGTAGATGTCATCACAGTCAGAATTAATTAATTAGCTACACAAACACATCTAAACTCCAAACAGCCTCAAAAGTAAGCTGTGAATGTTATTTTTGTAGTTCACACATTCAAAGCAAAGCCCACAAAAATTTCCCCCTCATTAGGAGCTTAGCACATACACAACTCTTGCCTTTCACTGGAGGGAAAGCAGAAGGGAATGAGAAAAAGAACTGAAGGTACTGAGCGTTTAAAAGTGCCCAACAGCTGTTGACAGGACATCCAAACGCACATCCACCTCTCCAAACAAACTCTAGACACGACTTCAAATACATAGCAAGACTATTAGCTAATCCGTCTATTGTTCAACTTTTGCCCCCATCTGCCATACCACAAGAACTACACCCTTATGCAAACAACAATCTTGCAATGCCAGCCAACAGAACGAGAACATGCTAATAAATGTCTAGAAACCACAGAACTATGCATAATTCACATTTATTTGAGCAGCATAGAAGAGTCGAGACAGGTACAGAAACAGCAGATGTTTTAATTGTTCTGCACACATTTGGGATTGGTTTATATGAATTTGAGTCTTGAGAAATGGTTTATATATATTTCAATTTATATGAATAATTTCCCTGTCCTTGTAAGAACAGAAAGATTTACATGGTTTTTAGATCATTTAACCTTATGGCCAATGCTTATTTAAGGACAGCGGCAGAATTCAGCGAGCTGCTTCCTTCTTTGCTGTAAAAAAGGACAACCATACCTCTATGAGTGAAGCTGACATACCTCCATCTCAACACAATCCTATGGATATTCACTCAAGTGGCACAATTTTAACGTTTAATACAGCTGTGGTGAATTTGGTAGCAGTGTAGCCTTCCAGTTAGAAAGTTGTCGGTTAGAGAGTTTGCATGTTCTCCCAGTGCTTGGGTTGGTTTCCCCAACAATTCCAAAAAAACATGCGGTTAGATTAATTGAATAATCAAAATTCCCCTTATGTGTGAATGTGTGAGTGAATGTTGCCCTGCTATGGACTGGCGACCTCTCCAGGATGTACCCCCACCTCTCGCCCAATGTGCGCTATATGTGGAATAAGCGGGTTGGAAAATGAACGAATGACCGCAAGGGGTCCCTGCGTGTGAAAAAACATTGGCTTAAAGTGCTAAAATATGCACTATTTTTGTTCTTTCAAAGATTGTTTTTAGTTGGCGTCACTTGTTTCTGATGTATATGGACTTATCTATAGCTAGTGGGACCCTTCAGAGAAGGGTTCTCTTTCTTCCTTAAGAACTCTTAAAGATTTTGTTTTCTAAGAAGGGAGATTTTATGTTCTTTTTAAAAGTATGCCCAGAAGAAGGCTGGGCTATGGGCAGTTTTCTTTTTCTTGTGTTAATGTTTTGATTGATATCTTTAATACTTTTGACACAAGGATAAATCAATGGCATTAACATCCCTACCTGGCTAGTCACCTAAAAGTGTTACTATAAAAAATGTTTAATTTGTCAGGAACTTTTCAAAGAAGTCTCATAAAAAAGTGTACACATGCAAACTGAGAGCGCATGCTCTTGCAACAGAGGACTTGAACTTTTCACACCTTTCAAAGCCCCGAGAATTGGCTGCATTTGGCCTCTCTGCAGCTGCCGCTCTGCACTAATGCAAAATGGTGTCATATGAAAACTATTCCTCGACCCAAACCTCAGAGCTGGTCATTAATGAAACACAGCCTGCATAGTGAGGTCATGAAAAGTCTACGTTTCAGCAGCCACATCTACAGGGAAAAAAACATAATTCCTAAAGAATAGAGTTTTTTAAATCTGATTCCAGCCCCAAGGACAGAGAAAATAAATATATGGCAAGGAACGGTGGCCTCTCACATTTTCCTCCAAGTGCTTTGCAAACAACCATCACAGAAACAGCGCAGCTTCACAATGAAAGCAGACTAAACAATCCGATCCCAGCCAAGCCAAACTCTCTAGAACCCTCCACACCAGCATTTCAGGATGTCTCCGCTTAATTGCCAACTATCAAATCTCATAATGGAATTTGTCCATTTGGCAGGATCCCTGTGGGCGGAGCTGAGAAAAAATTGTTTGATAAGTGTCAGCTTTATCCAGTGATGAGAATAAAATAATAGAGACAAGATTCCAATTACTTTCTGCTTTTTTTTATTTCTCAGGAAAACACTGGACCAAACACCTTTATGCCTTTAGTCCAAGTCAGTTTTGATGTGAACCAAAATATTAATTTATTCATCTTCTTAACCCTTTCTGGGACATGGGGGTCTGCTGGTCCAGTGCACTTTGGGCGAGAGGAGGGGGTACACCCTAGAGATTGCTAGTCCATCACAGGGAATCACATGTATTCGTTTGACACATGTTTTTGTGAGTACTCAGAGGAAACCAACACAAGAACAACAAGAACATGCAAACTCCTCCCAGGAAGGTCATAGGTGCCCGTCAGTGAGCCACCATGCCGCATAACAAAAATTATTTTGAAATATTATTTTATACATTCCAATAAAAACCTCTGAGGACCATTAATGCACAACACAACACAAATCAACTTGTGCGCACAACATGATTTCAAATGAAAAACACACAAAATATTTAAATTTGTGTTTTTGATTTGCGATAGCTTTTGTGATTTGCAATAGTGTTGAATAGTGTTTTTGATTTGCTGTGAAATTCTTTATTAATATTTGAAAATTTCAAACCTTAATTTCAATGCCACATTCATATCTTGCCAAATTGGTGAATAAACCTCCATATCCACTGAACACATGGATTAATGTGCCATAAATACTTCCAAATTATTATTTTTTCAATATTTATAAATGATTTGTCAAATCTTGTGATAAGTGAGGCTTATGTTATGTTTTGTTTATGCAGTGTTTAATAATGAACATTGTTAATTTTCTTTATTAAAATAAAACAATATAATAAAAAAAACATCCATGCGCCGAGAAGAAAAGGAGTTTTAAAGTGCGGTCTTTCCTGTGTCCCTCACTTCATTACTGTAATCTCCCTTACTGCACATCAAAATAAACCGCTAGAACGAGGTGTAGGCTGCTTGACTACATGGCAGAGAGATGGTTGGGTTGACTTGTGACCCAACTAACATCATAATTTTATTATTTACAAAGTATATTTCGCACACATGGATTGTATCATTAGGTGTTTAGAAGAAGACAATTATTATTTTTTTTTTTATTGTAGTGTATGTCTGGCTGTCAAATATATTGGTAGAAGGGTGTTGGAGATGGAGATGCCAGGCAGGAGGTCAAGAGGACGGCCAAAGACAAGATATATGGATGTGCTGAAAGAGGACATGAAGTTAGTTGGTGCAAGAGTAAATGATACTGAGGACAGAGTTAGGTGGAAACGGATGATTCACTGTAGCGACCCCTAAACTGGGAACAGCCGAAAGGAGAAGAAGAAGAAGATGTCTGGCTGTCAGTAGTGGGGTCTTGTTTAAGTCCCCAAGGACTTTTTTTGTGGCACAAGTGCAAAATGGAGGCAAGTGCTGTCATTTGCAGCAAAAGTTTTTAATTGTATTTTAATCGTTCCACAAAGAGGGAACAGAATCAGGCTGCTTTTTTACTTTCCAGCTGATCACAGCGGCGATGTCCCATAGTCCCAGGAGGTGAAAGGAGAGAAGCGACTCACTAGACTGGGCAGAGGATAACTCTGCGATTCGAAGAAGTGAGTCCAATATATGCATTATATGTTTACTGATCTATTCTGGTACCAGCCACTTGATTCAACATTGATGTTTGTAGTTGTATTTTGAAACGTTTCTTTTAAAAAAAATATATTGATGCTTTGGATTTATAGTATTTTGTGTAAAAAAAACAAAAACAAAAAACGTCCTTATCACATTTTGGGGAAAACAATTTGGGGGACATTTTAACAGCTGGATTTGACATTTGAATTGTTTGTATGACTTTGAGGTGCTTTATGAAAGTTTAGAAAACTTAGATTTTCCTCTATCCACTTTAGTGCTAAAGAGTTTTGAAAACCCTGTTAAACATTTATAAATACTGTAAAACATTTCTTAGTGGTATAGGCACATGTAGTGTTTTTTAAGACAAATTATCATACTTGTCAATATTTGAAATTCATTTTTTGCACTATATGATTAATTTGTTGTTATTTTTTATTGAGCAACGCTAATCAAAACATAAAAAGTTACATTTGAAAAGATTAATGGATGTACATCGTTTCAGATACAGTCTAAATCAATCAAATGTGTTTTTGAACTGCTTCTTTACTTTTTAAAATAGAACTAATACAAAAAAAAAGTCAAAATCCTGGTACAGTGTGTGTCTCAACCCTTGAGTGCTGTTTGACTGCGACTGGTTCATGGATTGTCTGATACACAGAGGCAAATGAAGAAAACCAGGATGGAAGGGTGCGAAACTGTTTGAAATACACAGCGGGGACGAGCACCATCAGGACGACGAGGGCAGGATAATCGTCTGTCACTTGCCACGTCTTGTGCCATTCTGTTTTTTTTAAGTCGGACTTTCAAACTCCCAGATCCGAAAAACTTCAAACAACCGAATACCAGCGCATTCATAAAACAGAACAGAACCGCTGGGAATTAAAGACGGATGGAGAGAGAGCGAGTGCACACAGACACTCACTCGCTTGCACAAAGGTAGCAGACCTCGACAGCAGATGGTAAAATTAACATTTCAACAGTTCTCTTCTTTCATGTAGGTCTCGGCAGAACCACATTTTTTTTTCTGGAAAAATGTAAAAGCTAGGTCTTGGAGAGATGCAAGGCTAGAGAAAGCATCTGGAAAAAGGAGTAGGAGAATATTGGCTTATTGCTCCTGATGGTCTTCCTCTATGAAAAATTAAATAGGTCTGTTTTGCAGGTTTGGATCTCTGGAGTGCCCTCCACTCTGTTATGGAAACATCATCTCAGTAATTTATATGAACACCTGGTGACGAAGGAAAAATAAACTTCTTTTTTGCTTACTTTAAGTACAGCCCGCTGACTTTTTCACCTCATCTAATCTCATCCGTTTTCCCCTCGTTAACATCACATAACGGTGCTTTTCACAAATGAATACAGGCTTCAAACCGCAGCCCAGAATCACTCAGATATATTCATAAGCTGTCTAATGCATTTCAAATAAATAAAAAAATCCAAGTGGGCGGAAAAAAGATCAAAACACTAAAGTGACAGATTCATTTGAGTCCATTGAATGGAACGCCTGAGTAGAGGCCATTAATTTGGACACAGTTATGGCTAAATTACATGTGTTTCACCTCTGTGACATTTTAAATGCAATTAAAAGCTGGTTATGAAAGAGTACGGACTTCCTCGTGATGAGGGAAATCGCTGCGGTGATTAACATGCAAACGAGTTCACGCTGGCGGAGTAGATTGAGGTTTGAAAACCCCATTTACTTTTGTGTGATTATCTATTTACCAGTACACAGCCTTCAATCTTTGCCTGTTCCCCCAGCGCACATCACTCAATTACACTGCCGCCTTTATTTGCAAGCGTGCGACTGTATTCAGCTTCCATTCCCTTGTCGAAAAAAAATAATAATAATAATAAAAAAAAAAAGAAATCACACACTGGATCAGGCCTCCGTGGAGGCAGCACGTCAAATATGAACCCTTGCATTTGCCCAAGATGAAAACCGTGACAAAAACATTTCCGATCCCAGTTTTACAAGTTGGCTCCTGATAACTAGCTAAGTTGAAGGAGATGTTCCTGATGAAGATGAGGGGGTCTTCAGAGGGTCTCGCTAGAGGAGCTGTGGATTTAGATTGAAATGAACTGTGCTGAAACACTCAGGGCGCTATTATGTTTCGCCGTGTTGATGCAATTATCATCTGAACGCCTGGCAGCATCGGAGGAATCTAATTTAATTAATTTAAACGGATGAATAACCTCAAAATTCCAGTTGTAAAAACTTGCAAAGGGACGACTGCTGGATAATAATGCTACAAAGTAAAGCAAACAACTTTTAGTTATTTATTCTTATGTATTTGGCACATTATTAAAACTGAAAGACACTAAATGAATACGCTCATAACAACCAATCAGTTTCATACTCAATATTCATTTTTTTACTCTACTGTTTTATCCCTACAACAAAAGTAAAGTCATTCAATTTGCACTGGATAGTGATTTAAAAAAAATGAGGATTCAGATTAGTCTAGTCTGTATGATCTTTACCAGCAGAAGCCAAGCTTCCCATCTTGAGATGAGGCTTGCAGAACTCCTAAGCTTTTCTCAATTGCTCACAGACACCATAAAACAAACACTGTTGATCTGGCCGAGGGGCTTCAGTGGAGCAAAAAATGGAAACAGTGCCATCCAGTGATATCTCTGGGCATTCCTCAAGTGTCTGACCCTAGGCTTGATCTCTGCTGAAGCCTGATTGAAATGTCCTCTGTTTAAAGACTCTAAGCTCCCCTTTCTGAAGAGAAAACAGACACAAAGAACAATATACTCGTACGATTAAATAATGCATCTGCTTGTTCTTAATGAGTTTGGTCTGCGTTTCTTAGCAAACAGTGCTTTTTAAAAAATTATAATATCAGCTTTTTATGATTTCAAACCATTTCCTATTGGTAGTGTGTTCAATGAATTTTCAGCAAGAATCCTTCACTGATCTGATTGGTCAACAGTCTCAAGTGATGAGAGATTAAAATGCGGTCATCAAACAAGTGTGAGTTGGATGCATGCTGGAGTGAAAGGGGGCATTGGTGATCGTCAAAGACTGGTCAGGGTCAGACTGGTCAAAACTATTTAGACTCATGAAGAGCAATCAATTAAATACATTCTAAAGCAGTGGTGTAAAGAGTACTGAGATACCATACTCAAGTAAAAGTACCATTACTTGCCAAAAAAAGTAAAGAAAGTTAAGTAAAAGTATCTTTTCTAAATGTTCCTCAAAGTACAAATGGAAAGCAGCTCTTCTAAAAGAGTACTCAAGAGTAGTGAGTATAACGCTGATTTTACCCTATACCCCACAAATTAAAAATGAAGCTCACATCATGGCCATTTTCTAAAGGGCGTTTCTAAGCAAAATGGAAATATAGGAGAGGTAAAGAGAGTCAAAGAAAGAAACAGACAGAAAGCATGAGGGAGAGAAAAGAAAGAGAGGAGGTGAAAGACGAGACTAAAAGCAAGAAGAGAGAGAGCGAGTTTGAGGAAAAAGAGAGAAAAAAATAAAGGAGAGAGAAATAGAAGAGAGGTGGATATATTGAAGAGAGAAAACGTCAAAGAGAGATCGCAAGGTGAAAGAACAAAAGATAGACAGATGAAATGAGAATGAAATGAAAGAGTGAAAGTAAAGAAAGAGAGATGGAAAGAGAGGGAGAGAAAGAGAAAAATAGAGAGCAGAGAGAAAGAAAGAGAGAAAGACAGTGAAAGAAAGAGAGGGAGAAAAAAAGAGGAGCAAGAGCGAAACTGAGAGAACAAGAGAAAGAAAGAGTGACACAGAGAGCACAAAACTGTAGAAATGAGCAGCACGAGAAACAATAATTCAGAATTCAACTATTCATTCATCTTCTAACCCCCTTATTATTCCTTTTCGGGGCCACAGGGGGTCTGCTCCAGCGGACATCGGATGAGAGGCAGGGTGCACCCTTGTCAGGTCCCCAGTCCATCACAGAAAATTAAAAAAATTTCCAGGCAATTTGAAATGATCAAAGAAAATAAACTCAATCTGATTGGACGAGATAGGTGCCAATCACTCACTTTAGAAATAAATTCATTTGAAAAAAAGTATTGCAGTAAGAGTACAGATAAAGAACTAGAAATGTACTACAGAAAACGTAAAATCTTGAGAATTTGTATTTTATACTTTACACCACTGGTCAAAATACACTGGAAACACAAGAAAATGGAAACCAAACACTTTCAGGATGTGCGTGTGTGTGTGTGCGTGTGCATGTGCTTTTTGGTTTCTCATTCACAACTTCCCAAATATAGAAAAAAATGTGCATTTGTTAAATTTAAACAAAAAAAAAAACAACAACAATATATTTCAACAAGGATAAACTAATAAAATGAAATTGGTTTAGAAGAATTCTGTTACAATTTTGATGCTGCCATAATCTATTTTAATTATGAATATATCATTATTAAAATAACATCAAGAACATGTATTTCTTAAAATTAAGAACAAGTAGCAAACTACAGTACAGATACACTTCTGATTTTTAAAGTAACTTAACTCCCAAATTATACAAAAGTGATGCAATAAATTATGGCTAGTTTAAACCATTTTTAAGATGTAACATCATGCAACAACCAAGAATTTGCATTTAAATGGTGTTTTAAAATGTATAATTGCTCACTGTGTATTTAACCACTTCATTAAATATTGCATGCCATATTAAGTGTAGTAACTAGCATGCCGTACGATTAAATTTGCATTTAATTAAACATATATGAAAGCTAATTATATAAATAAATGAGAAATTGGTCTGCTAAAGAAACATCAGAGGGATATTTGGTTCAATCCTTCCCCTTATTCCAGCTCTAAATCTATTGATCTGTGAAACACAGGACTCAAGGGAGGAGATTCACTTAATATTATACAACTAATCATGAGATGAATAATGATCATACCATTTGGTAATTAAACGTCTTACAAAGCATTTAACTCACTGTATGTCAGAATGGGCCACTGGAGGTGAAAGATTGTTTTATTTTTCAGTTCTAATGCTCTGTGAATCGAGAAAGCAAGAGTGAGGGGGTATGGGGTGTATAAAAATGGTGTTGTGATACGACGGTGACTGTTAGCGGCTGACTGTTAGCAGTTATAGCACTAATCCTCAATGCTGTCAAGGCAATGAAAGGAAACAATTTGAGGAGGGAAAGAGCAACACAAAACAGCTCTATCTCTTGGTGAAGTAGGTACATTATAAATTTAGAAAGCTCATTAGTAGACGTATGCACTGCATCATAAAGAGGCAAACAGCACATTTCTGCACAGACTATGAAGGGTTTGTATGTTGGCAGAGAGTGTTCTTGGCATAAATATCTCACCACGGTGTATCACAGTCTCTGATCAACTCTCGGTGCACATGATGCATGCTAAAACCCAATTTGCCGTCAACTGCTCCTTTCTTATCCAGGTTGTAATTACGCTGCATGAACACCATCTTCTGAATGGGCAAGAACACTCCCTGATGGAACCAACATTGTTTTCCTCAACGGGTTCTAAGAGTTAAGCATTATTTTGATCTCTAAACACAAACATTACAGACACAACCGAATGTTGGATTCACATTTATTAGTTTCAATGTATTAGTATTAGGAGGAAACACAAAACTCACCAAACTGACTGTGTTTTATGGAAGGAAGAGTGGTTTCTTAGAAATATTCTGAACGAAGTACAGATGAAATGGATATTATTTAAATCTGTTTAAAAAAAAAAAAAAACTAATGTAACATCAATCTTGAATCAGACAAGCTTGACAAAAGCTTGGGTGTTTTTTTTTTTGATACAAATATATTAGTTTTTTTTTTCTCTCCCAAAACTCAATTTTGGTAAATTTGAGTAAAGATTTATTTTCTTTAGAACAAAATTGGTATGAGAAAAATCTAAATTTTATACTTGCACAAAATGCTATAAATCCAAAACATCAATATTCATATATCATTGAGGCGTGTTTTTGATGAGGGAACGTTGATTTTACAAATTTGGAACCCAATGAAGCCATTGTTTTCAAAACTGGACCAAGAATTAAAAAGTTTTCCTCAAAGTGATCTTTTTTTTGGATGATAAAAAAGTATGTTAAAAAAACATGGTATAATATTTTGAATTGGTTAAGTTGCAAGTAAAATTGACAAAAAAATTTAGTGAGCATTATTTTTTTGTTCTTGTTTTATTCTTAATGCTTCATGCTTTGCCCTCAGCCAGTCAATGGAAACATTGAGGTGCTGAGAATTTAAGAATGATTGCTTGTAAACAATGTTGGAAGGAAAGCCTAGTGTATTAAAAATCCTCTAAAGGGCATTGAACCAGGCTGGAATCGGGCTGGAAATCCCGACAATGGTTTCCAGAAGGCCAGTATCACGAAACGCCTGCCATGATGAGCGAGCAAGAGATTAGAGAAGAGAAGAACTCCCCCTGCCACCATTTACATAATGTAAAAACTCTTTCTTTCATTCTGTCTTTCTTTCTTCCTCTCTAACTATTCACTAAATAAATGAGGAAACTATCAAAGGCTCGGAATGTTTGATAAAAGACAGAGAGAGTGGATTCAGAATGGCCCGGTGCGCTGCACAATACTTATGGCGAGTGGCAGCATTCAGAGGCAGCCGACTGAGGAAGGGCTAGCAGAATATTTATAACCGAGGACAATACTGATGTATTAGGGTGACACCTATACCTCCTCTGAGTCAAGGAGAATCACATTCTGAAGCTGGCTTTATCTTCTGACGGTGAATGCTGCACTGGGAGGGGGGCTTATAGAAATTTTAACAAATGTAAATGTATAGAGAACGTTAATGATTCTTCATGGGAATGAATGGGAAAAGGGATGTCATTAACCATGACCTGTTTTGTTACTTTAAACCCTCTGTTCAGTCACATCAAGATGGGGCAAAAATGACAGAAAAAATTGATTGTTTTCGAAAACTAAATGAAACAAGACTGTATTACAGCTTTAGACAAAAACATTTTCAAATAAATGCCAAAAATCTAGATTCAAATGTAACCAATCATGGATTAGACTGAAGATAGGACCGCCCACATAATTAGCATACAGACACAGAAATGCAGAGACAAATAAATGTGGAATAAAAAAAAGTGTATTGATATTTAGACATATAATAATTGCAAATGTATGTATTTGGTCACTTATTTATTAGCACGTCTATTTCTGTGTGTTTTATTTTAACTGATCCATAAGTTAATAAAAACCTTTGGGGGAATCCAGCATTGTATGCATGTAGGGTAGCACAACAGTCATTAGAAACAAGTGGGGAACACTATAACAGTCAGATGCCTCCCAAACATCCAAAATAAAATTGGGAATGGGAATGGCAGACCACATTACCATCGACTAGAACTGCTGGAAAATCGGATAGGACAGACGTACGCTGGGGGTAAACCTGGAGTCTCTTCACCAACCAGCAGAGTAAAGCAACAGAATTAAGGTATTCAGCATTTTTTTTTTGTAAGGAACTAGCATTTTGTGGTGCCTAAAATCGTCCCATGTTGCCACTGCTGGTGGTAGTGCAAAAGCGATCATTCCTGCAAAACCATCACTAACCATTTCACTTTCAAAAAAAGAGCAAATTTCCACGACACAGTTGTTTTCAAACTCAATATTAGTAATAGAAGTGGTACGGATGAAAAAATGAAACTCAACCACAGACATTCTCAGTAGGGTGCACAACTTCCAGCTAGGAACTACAACTCTAAAACCCTGCTCTGGAGCCCAGTTAAAACCAGTACTTCTGTGAACAGCCAAAAATGCTAAAAATGCCTTCAGAATTTCCCAAAAACAAACTTAATAGCTTAAAAGTAAACATTGGATCCCAATGCCGGAAACACCACCTGAGATGTGTATAGTAAGTACATTTATAAAGGTAATTCCCCAGAGACAAGATTAAATTAAGGAGTATTCTTTCACCCAAGCCTCTCAAAAACATTGGACCTGTGAAATTCCTTGCCTTCCCATACCTTTAGAAAACAGCTCATCTCTGCTGTTAGCCTGGAATCTATGAACCAATCAGAGTAGCGTCTGTTCGCCCCGTGCAAGTGTGTTTTCTAGATCATTCCAGTCTATTTCAGTGAAGTCTCGTAAGGCTATCTATTTTATTTACTTTTTCTTCAATAAAATGGTTCAGTGAGCATTAGCAACTTTGAGACATGGGTTTCAATCAGTCCTGTGGCAGCACTGTCAGCTCTCTCTCTCTCTTTCTCCCTCTCTCTCTGAGTGAGTCTGTGGTGCAACATGCCACAGACAGGCGAGACAGAAGGAGAAAGTTATCTAATAACAAAGGCAGCAAAGCTATGAATGAAGAAAGAGACAACTAAGTGAGGAAAATAGG
This sequence comes from Danionella cerebrum, assembly GCA_007224835.1. Taxonomy (NCBI): domain Eukaryota; kingdom Metazoa; phylum Chordata; class Actinopteri; order Cypriniformes; family Danionidae; genus Danionella; species Danionella cerebrum. The sequence goes on from SRMA01025784.1 coordinate 96,990, forward strand.
TCTGGAGAGAAATATTAGGAGAAATAAATGGAAAAGAACTGGAATGGGATGAGAAAGAAGTCTAAACAGAATTCATTCCACGTTAAATACTTGGTCAACAATTTCTGTGGTAAATGGCTTGAATTTATTGAAAAGATTGTGATTAAATAAATATCAATTGATTGTTTTCATTCACAAAACTCAAAACGAGAGCTTTGTTTAGACGTGTGCTGCAAAACAGAATCACTAAATCATTCTAAAAAACGTGGGTTCAAATGTTCAGACCACTTCTATAGCCAGGGCTGTAACCAATCCTCTAAGCTGCAAGCAGCAATCAAAGGGCTTGAGGACCTCCAACGACATAGCCCCTTGGTTGCCAGTTTGTTGCAATACACACAATGGCCAATCCTTTTTTAGGAGAAATATTCAATGTTGATTTTTTTTTTTTATTACCGAACAATACCGCCAATCTAATGAATTGGTTATGATTTTGGCCAATTATCTTGTCACAAATGTTACAATTGGTAAAAAAAAATACCATTTCAATAATAACTGTAGTATTTTCTTTAGCCAGCTGGTGGCACTATAACCGAGAGGGTACAATGTAGATGTGCTCAGACATGGACTGTTTACATAGTTGGTAAATTTGAGACAGAGCAGACATTGTATGGCTGAGATTGTAACAACTTCCTGTTTATCATGGAATGTCAAATTTGGATAGCTGCCACGCGCACATAGTTTAACAAAGTCAAAAACAGTATTGTGCCTAAAGACAAGACTAATGAAGTTTGTAGAATGGAGTAAAAAACTAATGGAGTAAAGTTCAAAATTATCAAAAGAGGCATGGAAAATGTAGATTTTGGAAACTTAAATTAAAGTAATCTGGCCAAATTGCATCTACCTACAAAAAACTGTTAGCACACCATAAGCTGAAATCCATTAGGTTGTGCTATAGAGCCATTTTGTGACACCCACTTTTCAAACCCCACCAAAATAAATTTTCACTAGATCTGACATGCACAGCACATTTGGTCCCTCAAAAATGTGTAGAAAGTCATGAAAAAATAATACAATACTAACAGTAACAATTACAATAGGTTTCTACACTCCTTCAGTGCACGAGCTCTATGTATACAGACTGATCTAAAAATGAAAGCAATTGTAAATGGATATTTTTGGTTTTAAACAAACATTACATGTCATAATTTGCAAGGTGACTCAAATTAAATCGTCTTTCAGTTTCATTTTACAGACACCAAATCTTTGCTATCTAGTGTTAAAAGAAGGGATAACCATGCGAAGTACAATATCTGTGATATGGCTTGTATTTTTTAAAGTTCTTACAGTAAAAAAACGACATTTACTACAATTTTTTTTTACAACTTCAGGATTATTGCGGAATTAATTAAAAATATTTATTTGTAAAAACAAAGCCTGGGTCGTAGTAAGATATATTAGAACATATCGTATAGTATACAAAAACTCTCAAAAAGCCCCCAAAATTCTAAGGGTTAGGCTTACATACAGTGTGCAGAGAGCTTTAGGAATAATGTTTTCATTGACTGAGCAGATGCCATAAATACTTTTTAAATTACACAATTAAATACTTTAGTAGTAATCAAGTAAACACTTCCCTCTGGACTCTAGAGCAATGAAGACATTTTCTCTGGACTGGCAAAAATATTCATTTGTATCTGCTATTCATATGAATATGTTTGCCAGTTGTCAGGAGAATAGTGCCTGTCTGGCAACAGTGAAGTTTGGTGGAGAGACATTATCATGTGGGGTTGTTTTTCAGCACATGGGCTCAGTTCAAGTGAAAGGAACTCTGAATGCTTCAGCACCAAGGGATTGCCAACCAACATCACTGTGCACCAGTACATAAAGTAAGCCTCATAAAGTCAATGATGAGTGAGTTTGGTTTAGATGAACTTGGTTGACCTTTCCGGACCTCCACCACACTACGAGGAAGTCTGTCATCCAACATCAGTGGCTCACTTCACATATCAAAGAGTCACTTTTATAAACACACTCCTGAAGTTTGTGGTAAAACTTCTGAGAAGATGAAGCCGTTATTGCTGCAAAGTGTGGACCCTATGGATTAAGGATGGGTTACTTCAGTTCCCATGGATCAATAGGCAGATGGCAATTTTTGCAATAGTTTCATATGAGTAATCAAAACAAATCACCAGAGAATCGTAATTCATTTTTAAGCTGCCTAGACACCAATGGTTTTGTTTTCATGCATTAAAGGGGTTTGAATTTCCAGGCAAAAAAAAAAAAATAAAAACCACCAAAAATTAAATGCATTTAGAATGTTAAAGATGAAACTTTAGTCCTTTAAGAAGTATCCAGAGTAGTTCGATCAAACCTTGCAAATGACCCGAAAAGTAATTTCAAAATTAGTTTAAAAAGTTTCAAATCGAAAAGTGTATCACACAGGAAAACCAAGTGAAAGTGATTTGATAAGGCTTTACAGGTGATGCAGGCTGAGGGACACCCTGTCTGTTTGGTCTCGACAGAAAGAAGAGTGTGTTTATGCAAATAGAAACTGCCTCAGAAGACTCTGGCTTCAGCACTCAACATCACCCCTGAGCCTAAAAATCAGGTAGTGTGACCACAAAATTGTCACAAAAAGGCATGGCTTTCATGACTTACAAACTGGGGTGATTGTTGCGGAGCGAAATCTGACCCTTGAATTTCAGTCAATCCAACACAGAGCCAGATGGACATGTGACCTGAATGGGTCTACTCGTCTTCCCACAAACAAACAGTTTCTTCATCTATCAAGGCAGGTAACCGTGAGACAATTTCATTGTACGGACTTGCAGTTAGTGGTGAGGCAGACGAATTCCATGCTTTAGTACGCTTGCTTCCGGAGGATCACTTTTCAAGACGAGATCAAATTATCCAGCGGAACAAAGTGGTGGGCATGTGTCTTTTGTTGAAAGCTTTTTCTATGGACGAGACTTGACAAAGCGTTCAAACGGAGAGAGCATTTCAAAACAGCACAATCAAAGCATGGTGCTGGAAAACTCCATTAACGTATAAGATTTACTTCTTCTGACAAAAATAACATTAACTGTTTATATAAATCAAAAGTGACAAAGAATCGCATTTTTTGAACACACACAGAAAACTAAAACTGAGCTAATTTAATCTAATTTACATTTAAATGAATCCTTTTTGTGTCCAATTATTCATATAATCTAGGAGTCTTACAACTCCACAGGAGGCAGAAATCCTTCGTACTCAGCTGCTTCAAAGCCTCTAAATAAATTGGCTGCAAGAAACCAATAGCAGTTTCCATTGCATGTTTCCTCTCGTAATCCTAGTTTAGTCAACTCCGCGGCGTTTATGTGGCAATTGTCTCAACATACGTTTCTAATTGGACTTTGGAGCGGTTAACAGCATTTGTGATGACAAAATTGGCAGAAAAGGGAAATTATGCTTACATTTTCAATCTGGGGTCTATTTTACACCTCGATCTATTCCACAACTTCACAGGGGGTTCAAATATACCCCAGGCATCACAAAAGACACCATGAGACGAATGCATTGGTCATGATCACCTGCTAGCAAAGACTTTTTAATTCTTGGCACCTGGCAAGAGGGTCAACCCTGTGTCGGAGCTACTGATGTAAAAAAAAAAAAAAAAAAAAAAAAAAAAAAAAAAAAAAAAAGAGTTTCTTTTCCCAATCATCCTCTCGCTTTGAAAAATTCCAGCACTTGTAGCCTCATAAACAATGTACACAGTGAGAAGCAAATCAAGTACAAGTTAGAGTCAAGGACACTGAGTATCGGCCATTCAGAGGCTGATTAGCATAGCACTCCTCCTGGATCAATAACCTCATTGACTCAGTCTGTCTTCTCTCTCAGGAATGATGGCTGACTCTCTTTTCAAACTCTATTCTTAAGGTAACTGTTCATTCTCCACAAAACTACGGCTCTATTTTTCAAACGAGCCTCAATTTGTTTCCTTCTGTCTCACTGTCTTTGAGAATGTGAGTAAATAAAGCTGTCAAGATGCCCCTGAAAACAATTAACACACAGCTTTTCACTATGGTCCTGAATAGCTTGAAGAGAGAGAATGAAAGTCCTACCATCTATTTTAGATTTAACATCTATACCCCTTAAGGTGTTTAATCTCAGACCCTCTGAAGCATTTTGGGTTTTCCACAAGGATTTCTCCTAGTCTAGTTGCGTCTAAAAGCATCCCTTATCCACAAACATTGGCCTTGAGACTCAAATGTCCCATATTAAAGCTGGGTGCAAACCAAAAGAGACGTGCAGTGACCGGGCAATGCGATCCCTTTTATTTTCAGTGGATTCCAGCAACATCCGGCGACGAGAGCCTGACTGACTCATTGAGGGAGTGACCAGTGATAACTGACAAAAGTTTTAAAATGTTTAACCTTCATAAACAACATCCAATAGCAGGGAAGTGTTTTCTACGTAATACCTTGACTGTTGAAATCTGACTCATTCAAGACGCACCTCCAGCACCAGTCGGTGGCACTCGCCATGCTTACTCCGTGAGTTGTTCATTTGATGAACCCATGGAGCTCTGTAAAAACCCGCAATGCAAAAAAAGCACACGCTGTTCCTCGTTCATGAATGAAGTTACCCGTGTTTGTTCGATTGCAGTTTTTATATACAGATGGAAATATTGTGGTTTGTTGTTGATGCATCATATTCATTCTTAACCTCATTAAGTGCATTTCCATTAACCTTCTAATGCACATTTTGGAATATTGCATAAAAATACCCTGGATGGAAATGCCAGGATGTGCATACATTTTGAAAATCGGCGTTAAAAAAAAAAAATAAGCATAACAGAGTAGGATAAACTTTTTATCCGATAACCGAAAATGTGCATAAACTTGGATGGAAACGCATTTACCGAATAAATCCAATGCAATGGCAATGCATCTTTCTGTCTGAACTGGGGTGCATTGGGGCAGCACTATAGGATTAACCAATGGACGGGTTTCATTACAGACCATCTGAAATGTTGTTTTTGTCATTCTTAAACTCCTTAACCAAAGTCTGTCAGTAAAGTGGTTCGGGATTATATACAAAAAAAATGGTTCTCCTAACTCAGTAACTTCCTTTTATCTTTTGATATTTGGTGCCAGTTTATCAGGAAGTGATGATTTTGTTCTTATGAACTCGTTGGATGCCTTTCTTCACAAATACTTTACACAATATTACAGTTGTGCACATAAATTTCATTTGAATCTTTGGATGGAAACATGGCTATTGATAAGCGACTAAACAGTGGTAAGCAGACTAGCGAAAGCTCTGCTAGTCTCTGGGCAACGAGCTGCAAAGTTTTCTTCTTTGTTCTGTACGGGGTGTTAAGGAGATGACTGTTGTAAACAATACTTTTCATTTCACATGCTTAGAAGAACTCACTTTTAAAAAGTTGCTGTTGCAATGCACCACAGTGTATAACTCAAGCCCTGTATTAAGTATGAAGGGACATTTGTTTTATTGTTAACCGCTACAGGAGAAAAGCATTTACTTTATTGAAAGATATCCGTTTACCCAAGTGTAAAGTCTCGCTGTAACAAAATAATGTTAAATATATCTCTATTTCAAATGTACTTCATACCAAACCTTTTGAAACTACCAAAACTATATAGAAATGTTGGTCCTCTGATAAGACATACAGAAATGCTACCAAACATGTTGTGTGTTTATCAAGATTTGGATTTTTGATCCAAACATAAATAAATTTAATTTGGTGTTGCGTTCACAGTTAATGTAAATTCATGCCATTCAGGTAAATAGAATACAAGGAAATTAGTATCAATAAGATTCTCAAGAAATTTTCTACCTTTGTTAAACGGTTTCGAGAATTTATTGACAATATTTTTTAACTTTTGAGGAGCGATGATGATTTAGAAAATGAAACATTTTCACAAGGAAATGTTAAATATCAAAGAAGTTATGATTAAAACATTTGAGGAAGTGAGTTGAGGAAAAGACATACTCCATTTTCACTCTATTTAAAAATATAAAGCGATGCTTTCACACCACACTGTATGAATATTTAAGATATTGGTGCTGAAATTGATAGAAAAATGCATATTTTCAACACAGCATCTAATAGAATACACTCATATTTGGAACTACACAAAAATATCTTCCAGGCATTATATTTAATATGCCAACCACCCAAATGTATCTTTAAAAATAAAACATACAAACAATGTAAAAAAATTAAAAAAAAAAAATCTACAGACATAGTAATATATTTAACACTTTATAAAATATTTAAAATTTTTAATAAAACTAAAATTCCTCTATACTTTATACATTTGCAGAGAGTTGCACATAAGGCTGCAAAATCTGCAATATCTGTTTTAAGATGTTGAATGTCAGAATTGTGTAGCTGGAACTAAAAGAGTAAAAGTAAAAAAATAAATAAAGTCTTATCTTGTAAAATACATGAGAAAACTATGCATTTATTTGAAAAGCAGAGAATTTAATACCAATTATTACTTTATACATCACATAGAACCTTACTGGGAAGGGGATGTTTTGATGACCCACTGATGGGTTTGCAGAAGTTGGAGAAGTTCATAAAAGCAAGACAAGCTCCAATTAGCACTGCTCTTCCAAACCTAGCCTTTAACAGGATTATGGAAAGATGTCAAATCTCCCCCCCACCCCCAAAAAAAAAAAAAAAAACTTCTTTCTAACAAAACAATGAAGCAAAAAGATTTTAAATGAGGAAAGATCATAACCATGAAAGACCAGAACCCTGAACTGAAGCTTTGCTTCCATGAACTTTATTCCTTCCATCATAAAAAAATGTTACAAATATTTGATAAAAATGGGGGATTGACCAATGACCTGATCTTAGAAGCTGCTTGGGTCCTAAGGGTTAATGGGGGATAAAGATTAGGAGGAAATGGGCTTCGCTTCATCTCAGTCCCCAACCACCTTCCCTTCCCAAGCCCAAATCAGACACAATGAGCCCCGTTCCCTTTGATATTCTCCCGAGCTCTTGACTCTGAGTGTCCAAAGCAAAGCTCCATGGAGGCTACTTGTGACTCAGGGGAGTGGAAGAGCCGTCTCCGAGCCATTTTAGATGGAAATGACCGGCACTCGGCTAGAACAAGAAATCAATTTTCAAAGCGAAGAATACACCAGCCGTCGATCCGAAGAGTGAGCAACGCCATCCGTCGTCTTTAAACTTGGGTGAGATACGCTTAATTGCTGTAGATTTTTCTTATGTGTGCATTGGCAGAGTGAAGTTGAGCAGCAATTATACTTTTTACGCACTAATCAGAGGACTTCTGTTCCAGAACAGATATGCTTTCAGAGTTCATCTTTGAAGATTTAAGTGGATACTCGTCAAATTAGAAACTAATATTCAAATCTCTTTAAGGTAGGGAGAGAGGAGCTGGGGTTTTGCTTAGTCTTGTGAGGCAGGGGCTTCTGGGGATTTCAGCCCCTGCCTGAATCCAAGCCACCCAACTTTTTAGCAAACGCAAACTTTAATCAGTCCTGCACCTCAAAGGCAGAGTAATAGCCTGGAATAGACTCACTATTGGATGTTTCTCAACAGGGTTGAGAGCTGGACTCCACAGAGTTCCACAAAAAAGTGTGGGCTGCGCTAGTGATCTTGAACTTTATTAGTTAAGATTACATAAATATTGAAATTCTAAAAGAGCTAGTTAAATGATATTAGAAAATACCACAACTTGTAAAGGACTCCTAACAATATGTGTAATATTACCTGAAGTAATTTAAAGAGACGCTCCACTTTTTTTCCCTAACGCCCCATGAGATCTGAGCAGAGATTTACCAATTTTAACTCCCTTCAGTCATTCTCCAGACCAGGGAATATAACGTTTACCAAAGCTCATTTAATCTGATTACACCAGTAGCATTTCTGTATAAAATTAATAAAAAGTTCCCGTATTGATACCACATTTTCTTTCTATTTTAAACTCGACTCTATTCCAGAGGTGAATGCTTTTTTGCAGGCTTTATTTCTTGATTGTTCAGCTGGAATGGCATACAGTTCTTAATAAAAAAAAAGGTTTTACAATGGTATAACATAATGTAACACTATATATGGTGATAATTTGGTCACACGGACACTAATTTCAAGTTACACTGAAATATTTAATTGGACTCAATAATCTATGATGAGTTCTAGATCTACATCTATGATCCTAAACATGCAATCACCAGATTTTTCCCTTAAAGTAGGTTGTATTTGAATTTGTGCTGGAATCTACCCTTCGCAACTGTAGACGCATGTCTGGCAATGTCTACTTCACTAATGACAACCACAACCTCCATCACATAATCAGTGGTCACATTCTTACAGAGTGAGGGATTCCTTATGTGTATTTTCCATTTACTTGGTGACAAACCATCACTGTGGACAACATGCTTTAAGCGTTCACCTGCTGGGCTTTACACCACAATACATTCACCTTCACTTCAGCTAACTTTAAAGTGAAAACTAAATGGACTCTCTTGACTATCAGGATGCATCAAGAATCTTGAACTCCTCATTACTAACACTCCTCTCAAGATGTGGTTGATGGAATATATAATGGAAGTGATTTTTGAGTCAATTATGGCTAAGATGGACAGATAGAACATGCAAATTAGCACTTTAAAGATTGCATTTACTCACCACTTTTGCCTTGGTTTCAGAGCACTCCAGCTGCACTATGAGCATCGGCCATACCAGGTCTCATCCTAACCAACAAAAAAGTGGAAAACATCCATTTGAATCATCACCAGTAATATAAAGGTGGCAAGACAGCGGAACACTGACAGTGGAAGCTCGTGGTCACTTATATATACATATATATAAACTCCATTTATAGGACAGGTCAATCAAATAACTGTATGTGGACTCATTTCACGTCAACCTTTTACAGTTGCGTAGCATCACATACTTGTTTTTATCTCATTTTCAAAGAGAGCATCTGCCAAAATGATGAAAGTGTTGACAGAAGTACAAGAGAAGCTGTGTTTTTTAATCTTACCCTGAGGGGAAACTTTAAATTGATGTCCACCTTTTTGGGGGAGAGATGAATCCAGAGGACCTGTAAAAAAATGGGGGGGGGGGCATATTACAACAAATTTAGCTAATATTCAGATAACTCTTCAGAGCGCTTGAAGCATTTCAGAGATATTGAGACGCTCATAAATGAGGGAAAACGGTTTCCCCTTAAAACAGCTTGCGATGCGAGGCAGGTTTAAACGAACAGAGCATAAATCAAACTTTACATCAAGACTTTGGCCTTATGTTGTTTTTTTTTTTTTTTGCTGACACTTAATGATGTGCTCAAGCAAATGAGCTTGTGCAAAAAATAGCAAGTTGAAACAAAATTCTTGCCAATGCTAAGCTACAGCATGGGATACAGGATTCACTCACAATTCCAAAGAGCCCCGTAGGCAACTCACAACTCCTGTGGAATGTGCCCCCTGAACTGTACAAAAGAGGAGGGGGTTTGCTTAAGGGAGCATTTCTGCAAACACAAACCACTGCAAGTGTTTTGGAGGAGCTGCGTATTGTAGTAAACTAGCAGTTAAATTAATAGAATTATTTGGGCATCACACAAATGTTATTATCATCTAAGTAAATGCTTAAATTATTCTGAACTCTAAATATAGCAAATATAGAGTTTAATCAACACTTGCAGTGTTGTAAATCCAGCTCCATACTCCCCACACATTCAATGAAAAAACTGAATGAGAGTTCCTTCATTGATCCTCATGTAGAAAACTGAACGCCAAATGTGTGAGCAGTGGAAACCCTGACTAAATAGAACAGGACAAAGAGAGAGGAGTTTAATCACCACTTTGAATAATTATTTCTGAACACCTTAATTCTGTAAAATAATCCAGTTTGGTGGAAACATCCAAGGTCAATGTGGAACTTGAACTGGAACTGGATGATGCCAGAAGACGAACAGAGAAACCAGAAGTAACAGAACCAGAGAATTCAAGGAGACTGAACCTGGAAACACCAGGAAGACCAGAGATCTGTTACTACGCTAGTGTTCACACATCGACCCAAATTTTTGTTGCGAAACTTGATATTAAACCACGGGTGCCAACAGGACATCACAAATCAGCCCAAATGAATGGTTCCAACGTGAAAGGGTTTCGGAGTGACATATAACAGGACAGCGACCAATGAAAGCCAGCTTTTTTGATGACGTGAAGAGGAGGTAAAAGAGCCACTCTGTGTCTCTCATCCCACATTTTCCTAGCGAATTTGTACACGCAACAGGAAAGAAATGCCTCACCACAAATCCTCTCTTATCTCCACATTTTTTACAGCTCCCAGTAATCAGCTAACAGTATAAACTGTTCGACATCAATGATTTTTTTTCTATGTGTACTTTGAATTCTCCTCTGTTGTCGACTTGTCTTCTTCTTTCCCATTTCCCAGTTGGCGCAGTGAGCATCTGTCGGAGCGCAAATGCCATCTTCAGGCATCAATATTTGCATGACTCAGATGAAAAGCCATCTGCTTAGGAGATTCGTGCGAATCGCAATTCGGGTCGATGTGAACAGGCCTTTAATCCTGGTAACCGCAGTTATGGTTTGTGATTAGCACGTTTGTGATTGGATGCGTGAGTAATTGGTGACTGGTCTAGTTCAGCTGGGTCAGGGTCTGATTGATGATGTTCTTGTAATTTAGGGGCTGTGGATACTCATGAAACCGGCACAGTTGGGCCATCTCCGATAAGAGATCTCGGATAGAAATGGGTGTGGGACTGTCTTGTTGGGACTCCATACACTCCAAGTCTTTCTCACAACTTCAGAATATAGTTCAGATCCATAGAAAATGAAACAGTAATAAATGGGTGAAGAACAGCAGAACGTTGCTAGCAAAGTGAGATTCCGAAAGGCAGCTTCTTGTAATGGCAATCAACAAGGTCTTTATCAGATAATGTTTTCTAAACAGACTAGGGCTGAAACGATTAGTCGACACTGTCGACAATAAAAAATTGTCGACAAATATTTGTGTTGTCGAGTAGTCGTTTGATGTCATGTGACCTAATGTAAGGGTCACGTGTCGCGATTTGAGTGCTACGTGTGATGCAGTCCTCCCGAATGCTACTGCAGTAGAAGGAAACTCAGCGCGAATTATGATGGAGTGCAAACGAATCCGAACGAGTAAGGTGTGGAAAAGTTTTATTAAACTTAACCAAAAATGCTGTCGTGTGCAATACATGCAAGGCGGAACTTGCTTTTCACGGGAGCACAACGTGCATGTTGGAGCACTTAAAGAGGAAGCATCCCAGTGACTCCCCGGCAGATTCCGACTCCCCTCTGCGTGAACGCGCATTCAATCACGTGATTGCAAAGACTAAGCCAATGAGAGTTCAAATTAAATGTTTACTCGTGAAGACGTTTTGATTTTTATTTTGCTTATATGCCGCATAGATGTCAAATTTACTTGTAACACATTGTTCAACTATAAATATTGTTTAAAAGAATGCAATCGCCTAAAGCAGTGAATATTGTAATACTTTATGAATGTACAGCATTATACAAACTTTAGATGTTTATATTTTATTTGCGTATTCATTAGAATAATTAACATTTAACATAAAATTTAACGTAACGCAAAATTGTTGATATAAAATAAAAAGCTATATAGATCCATTCACATTATGGGAAAAAAAAAAACATGTCCCACAATCATTTTAATAGCTTTAAGAGTAAAAAAAAATTGTGAAAAGAGTTAAATTCTAAACTTATCTTTATTTGTTACTTACATTTTGAAATGTTGCCAGATTATCTAAGAATTATTAGATTATCACCCTCCAAATATCTAGTTTCATTACTGTGTATTTCCCTGGGATATTACTTTTGATGAACTAAAACGAGTGGTAAACCAACAATTATTAATGCTGCTGTCAAGATATGTTCACATTCAACTTTCTTTTTGTCTGTAATGCAGCTGATTATTTATTTTTTTCTATTGAATTAGAACAAAACATGTAAACAATGCTTAGAGAGCATTTGTGTGTAATTTGAGTGTAACAGAATCAGAAAACTTAAAGAGAATGACCTGTTTAGTTTGCTCAAAGTTCATTAAAACAACTATTTCAAAAGCTGTAGTGATTTTCTTATTTTATTTATTAGTTAGAATATTTGTAACTCATTACTTTAACTAGTTGAAAAAGCAGGATAATCGTTCAAAGGCTACTGATTAATCATTGAAATAATCGATGACTAACTGATTAATCAGTCTAATAATCGATAGATTAATCGATTACCAACCAATGACACCAAGGTACATCTACGGTCCAAATAAGTTTGGCAAGACGTGTATGGAATTAATTTTGTGTCAATAAAATAAATGTGGTTTCATCTAAAATGAACAAAAATATTTGAGTAATAACCACAAAAAGTTTTGATTACACTCTCAGTATCTTCTCTTTCTAAGTTTCCTTTGCTATCCTGAAAGTTATGATTGTCATACAGTCACAAATCTCCCATGGGGGCTGGGATAACAGTGGTTTGCGCTTATTGGCTGGTACAATTTTGACTGGCAGCTCAATTAACCTGGATGTACAAGCATTTTCTTGTTCATGGAACAGTTGCATCTAAAACAGCAGTGTCTCTGACATGGGAATAAGACCAGACATCTCAAGTATGTGTAATATACGGCTGTAGATGAAGGCTGTTTATTCACCAAAGGGCTGGAGAGCGGTATAGATGAGCAACAGTAAAGCATGATTGAGGTTCCTTGAAAGTTTCAGGTACAAAGTACAAAAACCAAATAAGCAATAAATAAAATGTATCGATTAACACGACTCTCTGGTGTACATCGATCTGCTTGAATGACGTGTTGGTTTTGCTATCCGGTTAGATTTACCAGCCCAACACTAACATTGAACGTATTTTTACAACGAAATCACAATTATAGTATTGTAAAAGTGCTCCAAATCAAACCTACACATTCCATGTGTGTTTAAATGTTAATAATACAAGCCCTAAATCTACAGGAAATTAATTAATCAACTGTTTTAAATAGAGTTGACCAAAGGTATTTGTGCATTTGCGTACAACGGGTCTGCAGTGTCATCTAGGATGCCTTAAGTGATCTGTCCATCCATTTTTATTAATACAATAACTGAACACATTGTATTTTGTATTTAATTTTAAACAAAATAACAATTAGACCAAAATGTATCGTTTAATATTATTATGGTCAAAAACGATAAGTGGCAGAACTCAAAGGCATGAGCTGAGATTTTATATAATTTATAGTAAATAAACGATGACCAAACACAGGAGCATAAACATGGAGAAACATACATGGGTCTTTAACCTGATTAAAACGGAAAAGTAAATGAAAGAAGTGGAGTGTGCATATTCAGAGTGGATGCAAGAATTCAACTCGATTCTTATTTTTATGGTTTCGAATCTATTCAATTTCAATTCGTTCAATATTGATTGGCTATAAGTATTTTCCTTTAAAATGTTAGTTTTGCAGACATGGGATTCATATTTTTGTATACTTCATGATATACTATATCCTACTTCAGTTTATTACTGAAATACACATCTACATCTTTCCCGAATCGATATTGTTGCATTAAACTGAAGATCGATTAAAATCTGAGAATCAATATTTTTATTCAGCACTACTGGAAATGTATAATCTACTTATTATCTTCTTTTAACTCTCTCTAAGCAGTTTGAAAAACCAAATCACATAAAATGTGCTATAAAAGGCCCTGTCTACACGTAGCCAGTTATTACGAAAATTTAAATTTTTCTACACTGTTACACTCTCCATCCACATGTAACCACAGTACTGTTTTCGTTGTAACTGCGTATTTTAAAAACGTCGGCCTAGGTGAATCATATTTGAAACACTCTACACCCCGTGTCCTTCAAACATTGACATGAGTTCTTTTTAGTGAATGGGGTAGAGTTTGTCATTATCGTAACACTGAAACAGCAAGTGTAAAGGTGGCCAAAGCGAGGACTATGTTACTGTTTATTCTGCTATTGTGGCTCACAGCATGTATTGGATTACATGCGCATGCTTACTACTTGCTCACCGAACAGAGACGCTTGTGTTTGTTCACACGCAGTGCTGAATAATAATTTTAAAAAATGCCATGAATCGACTGCTACCTGTTGGTTCAGTAGGTCATTACAGTGGTGGTTTATGAGTGTTTGTGTGGATGTTTGGATATGGCTTTTTTTGAACATGGTGGGAGGGGGGGGGGGGCTCTTTGCACTACAAGCCTCGGATACTATATTCACCACCTTTGAAGACCGGAAGAACACATGGTGATGCTGTTGGTTCTAATAGCTATAACGGTGATTGCAGCCAACCAGTTAAATTACAATGAATTAAATAAATAAATACAATTTTGTCCTCAAAATAGACAAGTAAAAAAATAAATAGTCCTAAAACGTACCTTTCAAAATATGTTAGAAACTGCCAAGTTTACAATAAAAACTCAAGGCTACACATTATTAGTTTTCATGACCTCGCAGTGACAAATTTACACAATCCCACACCCATTTCAATCCGAGTTCTCTAAATGCTACATGATTACATACACATACTGCATGAGAGCAGGTTTTCCTAATGCCACAAATGATATTTACATGGTGTTAAAGGTGCCATAAACTATTCCGAATCAAGAGAAGGAATACCTTTCTAACCCCATTCGCGGGGTAGGAAGATGAAAGGAGACATTAAGCGAACAAGTCAGATTACAGTGCACAATAATTTTTTACCTTTTCAAGTAAATACCATTCCCATGTTACAAGGTGGAAGCAAGCACAATATATTTTGAGTGAGGGACGAACAGCCCTTATCAGACCTAGTCAAGCAATTCAGGGCCCCTGAACAAAGATGAGTCTTCAAACTCCCTCCATTCATCAGCGGACGTGTAATTACCCCCGGTTCACAGTCTAGACGCTACCGCTTTCAGGGTATTTAAGATCGCCTTTGCAACATGCAGCATGCTCGCACCCAGCCCAACGTTAAATCTGCAGCAGATAAATTAGCGAAGAATGCATGTAAAAAAAAAAAGAAGCGTGGCCACAATGAAAAGAACTTTATCCTGCTGCTAAATGAGATTTCTTTGAAATGCAGATCAGTGGCCCAAGATTAGTGAATTTTAGCTGCTGTCAACATCATAACAAAATACAAATGCGATTGTTCGTCTGGCCCTTATCTCCTAGCTTCCATCTGCTTCTTCCTGTATTTACTCGGGTCGATTTACTATGCAGATCTAAATAAGACGCGCTCGCAGCACAATGGCTTCTTAAGCTTCTACATCAAGGTATTTGAGAGCGGCGTCACATGAAAAGCTGCCCCATCAAAAGCCCATCCCTAATGAACTTCCCTATCACAGAGGGATGGTACGCTGCTCCAGAGAGGCTCGCCGAGAGGTGCTAAATCACAGGAAGGATACCTCAGCAGCGCAGGGAGATTAACACACAACAGGGAACCTAAAGCAGGAGGCCGTCCACACCAAACCAGGGGTTCAATGTCCAAATTTAAACTACGCAGATAGGGGAGTAGCAGCGCGCAGCTCGAGGTAAGGTGGATGTTTGTAACTAATATAACAAAAAGTGTAGCAACAAAGCTTAGGTTGCCACAAGGATGACAGTAATCTTCAAAGCAGAGGAATAACCTCTAATTTCATGCCGTATTTGTTGCATTCTGTGTATGCTGATGGGATTACAACTAAAATCCCACAACTTACCCTCAAAAAGTCTGGTGGAAAAGAGAGAGCGATGCATTTTGTGTTTTAATCGACATGCACCAGCGGTTTATGGAGGGGGGCCAGGGCAATTAGCCCTAGAGGCTGTTCACACACTCAACCAACACATGTGGCTCGCTCTGACATCATCACATGATGAGAAGCCAATGGCAATATGGCGAGGGGGGGTTGAACGTGAGCGTGTGCCAGCCACGCGTGCGTCAGGTTTCAACTTCCGTTTCACACAGGCACAAAAGAAAAAGCAAGAGGTGACGAGGTGCTTTCTCCATGGAGGCCTTTCCTAAAGCTACCACACATACTAGCAGCATCCAGCCACCCTGCGGCCATGCCACACAAACTGCACTTGCCTTTTGCAAGTCTTTCACTCCTCCCCTCGCAGGCTTCACCTTGCCAAGTGGGCCCGATGCCAGTTGCATTTGCAACCACGAGGGACCGCTGGCTTTTTTCCTTGTTTAATGAAATGACAAAACAACAGATTTACATATGCACAAACAGGTGTTGTAACAGGTTTGACTCCTCTTGACCTAAAACGTGTTGCGTGGGGAGAAACGGAGGGAGAAAAAAGTTTATTAGCAACAGCTGCCTGGAGGGTGTTTAGGCTCTGATGGGCATTCAAAGCTGCACCATCTGCCCTGCTGGTTGCCAGAAGTGACAATCTAAATTAAAAACCACTCATCAGAAATCATAAAAATAAACTATTGTATTGCCGCTGCCATATGCTCTAAGTGGCCCTATCAAAGAAAGATGGAATCAAGGGAAGCTTGAATTAACCCTTTAAACTCTAAAAAAATGTTCCCAATAAATGCATAGGAATGTGATCAGGCCCTGATTCTCGTCCTCAGAGACATTGTGAGGTAATAGCTGGCCGATAAATTGATTTTGTAATAATAAAATAAGATTTTATATTACCATATTTTAACGTAATATGTAACCGCGTTCCTGTTTCCTAAGAATGTGCGTTCGCCCTCTGAGCTTGCATAGAATGAGTGAGGCACACCTTCCGCCCCTCACTTTTGCCATACATTAAGATACAAAAACAGGGAAGGGAACTCATTTTCAAACGCAAGAAAATTAACTGCAGTGCAGCAGATACATACAGTGGCTTGCAAAAGTATTCGGCCCCCTTGAACTTTTCCACATTTTGTCACATTACTGCCACAAACATGAATCAATTTTATTGGAATTCCACGTGAAAGACCAATACAAAGTGGTGTACACGTGAGAAGTGGAACGAAAATCGTACATGATTCCAAACATTTTTAACAAATAAAGAACTGAAAAGTGGGGTGTGCATAATTATTCAGCCCCCTGAGTCAATACTTTGTAGAACCACCTTTTGCTGCAATTACAGCTGCCAGTCTTTTAGGGTATGTCTCTACCAGCTTTGCACATCTAGAGACTGAAATTCTTGCCCATTCTTCTTTGCAAAACAGCTCCAGCTCAGTCACATTAGATGGACAGCGTTTGTGAACAGCAGTTTTCAGATCTTGCCACAGATTCTCAATTGGATTTAGATCTGGACTTTGACTGGGCCATTCTAACACATGGATATGTTTTGTTTTAAACCATTCCATTGTTGCCCTGGCTTTATGTTTAGGGTCGTTGTCCTGCTGGAAGGTGAACATCCGACCCAGTCTCAAGTCTTTGGCAGACTCCAAGAGGTTTTCTTCCAAGATTGCCCTGTATTTGGCTCCATCCATCTTCCCATCAACTCTGACCAGCTTCCCTGTCCCTGCTAAAGAGAAGAGCATGATGCTGCCACCACCATATTTGACAGTGGGGATGGTGTGTTCAGAGTGGTGTGCAGTGTTAGTTTTGTGCCACACATAGCGTTTTGCATTTTGGCCAAAAAGTTCCATTTTGGTCTCATCTGACCAGAGCACCTTCTTCCACATGTTTGCTGTGTCCCCCACATGGCTTGTGGCAAACTGGAAACGGGACTTCTTATGGTTTTCTTTTAACAATGGCTTTCTTCTTGCCACTCTTCCATAAAGGCCAACTTTGTGCAGTGCACGACTAATAGTTGTCCTATGGACAGATTCCCCCACCTGAGCTGTAGATCTCTGCAGCTCGTCCAGAGTCACCATGGGCCTCTTGGCTGCATTTCTGATCAGCGCTCTCCTTGTTCGGCCTGTGAGTTTAGGTGGACGGCCTTGTCTTGGTAGGTTTACAGTTGTGCCATACTCCTTCCATTTCTGAATGATCGCTTGAACAGTGCTCCGTGGGATGTTCAAGGCTTGGGAAATCTTTTTGTACCCTAAGCCTGCTTTAAATTTCTCTATAACTTTGTCCCTGACCTGTCTGGTGTGTTCTTTGGACTTCATGGTGTTGTTACTCCCAATATTCTCTTAGACAACCTCTGAGGCCGTCACAGGGCAGCTGTATTTGTACTGACATTAGATTACACACAGGTGCACTCTATTTAGTCATTAGCACTCATCAGGCAATGTCTATGGGCAACTGACTGCACTCAGACCAAAGGGGGCTGAATAATTATGCACACCCCACTTTTCAGTTCTTTATTTGTTAAAAATGTTTGGAATCATGTACGATTTTCGTTCCACTTCTCACGTGTACACCACTTTGTATTGGTCTTTCACGTGGAATTCCAATAAAATTGATTCATGTTTGTGGCTGTAATGTGACAAAATGTGGAAAAGTTCAAGGGGGCCGAATACTTTTGCAAGCCACTGTAGGTGTGAATAGGCCTTAAGTCGTCAAAATTGTGTAACTGAGTAAATACAATTGCATGCCTCACTTTCATTCAACGTTAGGGTGAGTTATGTTTGATTTTCAGGGCATTTATCGTCAAAATCTTGCATTCACAGTGCGAAAAAGGTTTGGGACTGACATACACCGACAACCCAAAGATGTTCAGACTACTCAGCAGTGCAAAATAATTTTTTGATATGTAATATTAGTGTACCGTAAACGCAATCAGGGGGTCATTTAATTCAACAAAAGTTTTGAATCCACGAATGATCAACAAAAATGGACGATGAGCAAAATGAAAATGTAAAATAAAAATGTTAATTGTTTTATTGAGTACATCGGTATCAGAATGTTTACAATAAATCATTCATTTAGGTTAAGTCCCACACACGTGGAACGCATACACAATAAAATAAAGTAAATTCAGAGAAAAACTTTCAATTAGTTTGAAAGCAAGAATTGTCGTTCGTTGAAATGTAAGTCTGTCAAAAGCCTGAATGTAAATGTATCATTAGTTAGGTTGGATCTGAATGATCACCGATTACATTTTTGTTGAATATATAAACTATGAGCCTTAATGATTTCACACATAATTCAAATAATGACTCGTTTTTTCAAAACTGTCCTTCGGCTCCCCAATAAAATACTTTTATGTTGGTCGAGGTTAGCCAAAAGAAACAAAATTTATTTGAAAAGTGCTTTAAAAAGACAACAGAGAAACATCAAGGTCAGACGCATTACTCGACAGCTCAGTAACTCACCAACAACATGAAATACTAGCCAAGAAAACAACAATTTAGGGCAAAGACAAACTAAAAATATCCACTCTGCCCTTGTCAAAAACAAAGGAGCATTAATTTGCCCTGTTATTATTTAGAGAGGGCAGGAGGAATAAACCTGAGCCCGTCATGACCCTGCCACAGTGTTGCAGCTTGTTCTCGAGCGATGCCAGCAGAAGGCAGCACCATATGCCTGCAGCCTCGGGCCCGTTGCTCTTTCAGCAGTCTAATACGCCTGTCAGGAGAAGTTACCATCACAAACGCTCTGCTTTTCCACAACACGTTTCAAATAAACAGATTTTTAGAGCTAAGGAAAGCGTCCTCGGAGATCCCGCATTTGGGATTTGATAGTGCTGTAATAAAAGGCAATTGGGATTCTAAGATTTTCAGGATCTTGAAGCTTGCAGGCCACATTCCATCTCTATCATTTGGGGGAAAGCTTTAAGCAGCTATGACAATTCAAAATTAACTGGTACTTGACTTGGCTGAGATATAATGGAATACAGTGGTACCCTGAGATACGAATGCTTCGAGTTACGAAATGTTTGAAACATGAAAGGTGTACGAAATGTTCGAGATATGAAAGCCACTCTGGAACGTATTAATTTCGTATCTCTGTGTATTGTGTTTATTACAACAAGCAGTGTTACGACACAAAGAACTCTAGCTCATTGTATGAGGTTTGCATCAGAGTTAACCATCATTAAACACCGGTAGCAGCCCTCTGGTCCTGTTACATGATGCTTTATCTACATTCACTTGAATAAATATCATTCCACTGCTCTCTAATGTTCTGTATGGTTAGAGATTTTGGTCATCACTTTTCTGATTGCTGTAACAGTTCATTAGATGCGGCAGCTTACAGTAGCGCTCTATCTATTGGCACAAAAGGGTAAAATATGAAAGCACAAAAGAATTAATTCACAGAAACCCTTCCATTTATCCATGCACTGTATGCTGTGCACGTTGCTATGGGAAAAGGGGACGCAGACAGGACACAAGAGACCCACGCTCCCCTTCAAGTGCACGAGCTGATGACATGATCTCAGCAGATCTTAAACTCTTGGTGGTAAATTTTTAACATATTTTTTCAATTAAATGTTCCGGGCAGCACCATACTGAAAGTGTATGAGTCATCTAAATCAAGAGCAGAAACTATAAGCCATGGCGATTGTATTTATACAGAACATTTAAAACAAACAAAGTCAGCAAAAGTGTAACAAAGACAGCCTACAATACATGGCTATTTGTATGGAGAATTTGCAGGTAACAATCATATGGTAGGCAAGTCAAAAATAGAACATTTATTTAAAAAAAAAAAGCATTAAGGAAGGATGAAAATTTCTTTTTATGAAGAAAATATTGTTTATTGTGTAACATCCATAGCCTTTTAATTGCGTATTGTGATATTCAGTGTTCTTTATGGGTGTGTTTTATGTATTAGAATTATGAAACTGGTAAAATACTGGTAAAACCCCAAAAAGGACACACACACACACACACACACACACACAAACAGGACAAAGAAAAATATTAGTTTAACTAGTAACACACTTTGTCTTATGTAAACAATAAACCTGTCATAAGCCATTAATATCTTCCAAATTAACTGTGGCTTGAAGGCTATATTTTTTATAATTTATTGATCACAAAAACAAGTAATATAATACCAAAAAGAAACATAAATGACCCTCGTAGGAAAAACCTGAATAACAAAAGACTTCTCCAAAGGAGGAGGATTTGTCTAAACTAAATGAAGGAAGAACCAGGTTTTGTTCACGCACTCCCTAAAGTCACACGTAAGGCTTAGCGATCTGAAAGTGATCAACAATGGTCCCGTGCCAAGTTCACATAGGTGCAGGAATATGTTCACAGGAGAGCACAAAACATTTGGGGAGTAATGAAAAAAAATAGGAAGCCAGTCGGTGGGGAAACATATAATGAGCGATCATATGATGGAACCCTGATCACATGACAAAGGCAGAACGAAGTCCACGGGGAAAGCCAAGAAATGGGTGAAAAGGCTGAAAATAAAGGCATTAATATAAAAAACTGTGTCAAAAAGTCCTTCCTTGGTCTGATCCATACTTTTTTGCACGTTTAACACATGAAAATAAAAAAAACCTACAACTGCGCTAATTGCATCATTTTTTAACGTGTTTTAATTTTTTTATGCCCTAATTGTAGCATTTTAGATGCAAGTATATCAGTTTTCCTACATGATAACATACCTCAATGTATGTATCTAACATGATTCTTGCATCTAAAATGATTCCAGACTTTCTGGCCACAGGCAAGTATGGTCTAACCAGACATGACCTTGTCATTTACAACAAATAGCAGTGCACATACACTCACACCACCACCACCACAACACTAAATAAATCAGTGCATTAACCAATAATAAAATGCTCAGAAATAATACTACAACTATATTCGAAACAATTTACAATTTCAAAGGCATTGTATTGCAGATAAGATGTGAATGGTGTTAGTAATCCCTCTCCATACAAATCATGTGATATCCTGAGCAGTCACAGAAAAAGTAGAAGAACTATGGAGATTATGCTCTGTGTTGAATATGAAAAAGTTGCATTTCTCAGGTTGAAAACTGAGAGTACAAAGGTTTGAACTTTGAAGGGTTACAAGCTCATAAAAGCATTTCACACATCCATTATTTGAATATAGTTTAAAAATCAGTGGCGCTTTCTACAAAGTGACCTTACACTCCACCTCTTTGTTCCTGAAGCAGGCCAAATGTCATTATAATGATGTGGATAATTAGCCTGCATAAGACCTGCTAAACATGTAATACAGCCTTTAATCTGGAGAAGTCAATCTCTGCAAAGCTGACAGCTAGTAGCATATGATCCCGGTAAACAAATACTTTCACGCCACAGCAAAGTGCCATTAAAGGCCAAAACTGTCAACACAAATTCCTCTCTAGCAGGAAGAAAGGAAAAGGAGGGGGGAAAGAAAAGGAAAAAAAATGAAGACTTGATCACCTCTCGTTGCCTTAAAGTGCATGGAGGTTGTCATGGCAACATTTCTGTGAAGTTAACATGGATACAAACAGAAGGCTTTCCGGCTTAATTGCCATTAGAGTTTTATGACCCTGTTTAGAAATGTATATTAAAACACACATGGGGTAATAGCCTGCTCAGGGAGGTTACATGAACGAACCTCTGCCTTCTGGTGTTTTAGTTGTTTGTTTTTTTACCAGCCACAACAACTTTATTTCTTTTCTCTGTAAGATGGAATTACTGAGAAAAACTCAAGATATCAAACACAAATAATCACTGTTGCATTCATCTCATTACTCATCCATCTTTCCTACAGCTCAGTAAGAAGACCATGGTGCTATGTGGTTCGAAAGCAAGAACCTAATTCTGTTCATTCTGTGAATTTTAATTTGCTTTGGATAAAAGCTTGAAGTGTTCCAGTTGCAATCACGTGAACAAAAAAAACGTATCCTGAACTCTTCAACATAGTGTCATTCTTGGGGACCACATGATACTATAAAAACCACTGAAAGCCATCGTACATTTTAGGAATATTACAATTAGAGCTGGGCGTTTAATCTAAAGGGAAGCGTAGTTGTCGCTCAGAAACTATAATCTGGAAAAAATAATTTTTCCAGGTGGATTATTTCAGTTATAATTTATTTTAAAAACATTACAAGTGTGAAGTCATGTGACCGATCCCCATGAATGTTTGAGCTTTAATTTCAGTTGTTTATTCATTGAGATTCATTAAATAGTAATAGATAGAGAGATAGATAGTGTGGGTTTCCTTCAATTATTTTAATAATCAAGTAATGAATGTTTCATTCTAAAATCTTTCACTTATAATATGTGAGCATTTGTACTATCAAAAACTTCTAAGTGAACTATGAGAAGGAAAATAACAATTAGAATAAAATAATCATAATCGAACTAAAATCTTCATTTAATCGAAATTTGATTTTATTTAAAAAAACCCAGCCCTAATTACAATTGTAATACACAAGTTTAAAGGTGACATGAACAGCTAATAATTACTTTTAAATTAAATCAGCATCTTTGCAAAGCTTTTCAGCAGAAACTCTGCAAATTCCAGAAAACAAAGTGGACCAACCCCAACATGACAGAAGTCCTAATGTATTACTTACTGAAGGAACATTATTTCTAATTTAAATGTTGAATAAAGATAGTATTGAACTTTATCAGAACTTCATCTGCAAACTCATTTTTTCAGTGGTGAACGGAACAGGAAATTATAAATAGCTTATTTTGATTTATAATAAAAGTGTAATGTAGTAACTTCAACAAGAGTTAGCCTTTGATTTTTGTGTTTTATCAAAGGAATCCACAATCTAAAGTTGTTTCTTCCAACAGTTGTGACTACAGGACAAGAAAAAATGTTTACTATTGCTAATCTTTATAAAAATAACACTCTTATTTTGCATCACTAGTAAAACATGTTAAAAAAATGAATGAAAATGTATTTTATTTTGTAACATCTCTGAATGAATTTGAGTGTATAGTTGTTGTTGTTTTTCCTGAATTGATCCCATATATCATGCATATACATAAAGATTACCAAATAATGACAGTAAGCAGAACATCGTTTTTAGAAAAACACGGGGTGTAGTGATATTTTGAAATAATCCTTCGTATGAACCTATAGGTTGATATTTTCAATGATGTAAAATGTCTACCAAAAGCATTATGAACATAACAGAGTATATAACACGGAAAAGAGTATAAAAAACTACACAGAAATGTAAAGAAGCCTAATCAAATGTAATGTCACGCATGATGTATGTCAAATATACAGTTGTCTTATTGATTGCTTGTGTGTCTATTTCTTTGCTTCTTTTCATTTTCAAGAATTAATAACACCCACCCACAATTCTATTTTGGATATGAATTCAAATGAAATCAACATAGCTTTCAGCTCCCCAAGCATTGAATCACTTAAGGGAATGCGCTGATAAAAATCATCTTTGCATTATAAGTTGTTTTTGATTCTCAAAACTGCTGAAAACGAGCATTAGTGGTATTTTTGTCTGTCTGACGCAACATGAATTAATAAAAAGATTACCTACTAGAAATGAGTCCACCTACATTTCCTTCACGTGCAGTGCGTATAATATATGAGAATTCCTAACACAGGTGTTGCATTGCTTTCTGTTATGACATGAACAAGAGCAAAACTTTGCCTTTTTGAGTGTGTTCTTGTTTGACGGCCATTTTTGTCGCCGGATAATTAAAACAATAACTTAAGATTTCAAACAGTGCACCCCTCCCACCCACACTCGCTGTATTCCACTAGATCTTTAAAGAAACCGTCTTTTTCCTCTTTTAACACAGACCATGCACGCAGCCGCTACATGACGAATACATTAATCAGGCTCCAAACCCATCAGGATATTTGGAAATTAGGCGCCTCTTTCCTGTCTCGGGTCACCCCTCCTCACACGGGTCCGACAAGAAACATCACGTGCCAAACACTGCTCATTGAAATAGTGCTAATTAAAATCACCTGGTAAGAACTGTGTGCGGCTAACAAAGGGACGGGTTTCACGTCTGGTGCTGGTGAGGGGTGTGAGAGCACATGCAAAAATTTACTACTGCCATTACAGGCGCTTTGAAGCAGCCCGCTGTCGAGTGATGGAGCTGCATGATGCACACCTGCACTTCACCTGCGCTGCTGCTGCTGCTGCTGCTGCTGGAGGGAAACTGAGCTGCTTCTGAACCAATATTAGGGTGAACACTCCCAGAGCTAATCACAGCCAGAATGTGAGATGAAATCTTAAACACCTTTAGGGAAAAAAAAAACACCTAGCCTATTGATTAAGCCCTTGAAAGTGAACTGGTAGTGGATGTGGTTGAGTCTTAAGAGTCCATTTACACTCCAATGCATCAGCCTTGATTCTCGGTGCTCCTGCGAGCATCTCGAAAGCCATGAAGAATTCTCTCCGGATTATGTAGATCAAGCAACACGGTAAGATTCAAATTTTAGACTATGGTGAATATGTTGGTAATAAAAAAAAATTTGTGATATAGTAAACATTGTATTTATAAATATGTTAATTTAATTGTAATTTTTTGGCGTATATATTAAATAATAAAAAATAGGCATAACATTCATTAAAATACATCAGCAGAACGGCACATTTCACAATACATTTTATGAAACTAAACAAAGTTAAAACGGCTTGACCGCCTTGGAGAGTGCGTCTTAGTTAGTAAACATTGAATAAATAACATTACAGACAAGTTGAAAACAACTACAAACAGTGATGCACATAAAGCAGGACAAATATGATCGTATACTCTTCTGCATATTCGTATATCTAGAACAAATTCATTTAATAAAATCAGTGAAATTAAACAAGCATTATTAGTCGTTTGAATTAAAAAAATAAGTTCATATCTCCCACTGTTTCATATTAAAAGTTCAATGTTCACACTAAAACAACCAAAGACGTAGATTTTATATTAAAACTGATGCACTATTTTAATAATCCAACTATCATTCCATATATTGATTATTGGAAGGCTTTTAAAAATTCCCGCGAACTCTAAACACTGTCAATAAATAAACATCAAAGCGAGCCTTCTGCTGCTTCTAAGGAAAATAACTCCGTTTCTGTGAGCTAAAAAGCTTAAAAGTGAAACCTTACCAAAAGGAGGAACGGTTTCTTCGCGGATGCAAAGTTTGGCGTGTTTACGAGTCGGGAGGTTTAAAGGAGCGCTAAAAACAAACGCACAACACGCGCTGTTGATATTCCTCCGCTCGCCGCTGTCTTGAAGTCAGTGTGTGCTGCTGTTATTACCGATGCAACAGTAAAGAAAAAACCACCAGAGTAACACCGACTCCTGTTTGAATGCTCTCGCATGACGCGCAACGCGAAGCAGAGCCTTGTTTTTTTGTATCTAGATTCAATACATCGCAATGTATCGGCCGAGTTTGGAGGGGGGACTAGCTTATCAGAATGCTGGGAGGCACTTGTGCGGACGTGCATGTTGTTATTTTTTAGCGTACTGCGACCCCACGTGACGTCATGTTGTCCACCTGCCGGGTAAACAATACAGTCATTAAAAGTTAACGGACTTTTCTTTTTTGCTCTTCACGTATTAAAACGCCAATGTAACACGAGCAGTTTTGTATTTACTGGAATTAATATTCGACTGCTGCTGAGAATACATGAAAACGCAATTAAAAAAAGATAACAAGCTTACAGTCTTCGTATTTGTCTTCAAAATTTCTTACCGTCGTTCACTAATGATGTTAGTTAAAGCCTAATCAATGATTTTTAGTATTTTTTTATTTTTTTTTTATTAAACTCCCAAAGAACGTTTATTACGGTTATATCCTTCTTGTTCTTTGTTTTTAAATATTTATAAATCAATGTTTATAAATAATGTTTGTTGAACAATTTTTATTCAATGTTTGGTGAACATATCATATTTAATCGTTTAAAAATTAAACACTTTAAAACTGCTGGCACATTCCTTGTTCCAACAAAATGCAGAATAACTGGGTCACATTTATAGTTTCAATCATGATTTATCAGTTTGTTTTATTTCTTTAGCTGTTCCCTTTATGTGTGTTTTAATTGGTAACTGAAAAGTATGCTGATATTATAAATGTAATATGTGATTCGTACTGTGGTTGAACAGTTTGCCGCTCCCTTGAAATATTCATTGAACTGAAAAGAGGAAATCTGTTTTTATCATACGTTTATTTTTCTGTAGAAATGATCTGTGACTGAAATAAACGTCTTTGGTCTATATTCAAAGCAAAACGGCCTGTCTTCCAAAGGGCATCTTTATTTACCCAAGTTAAAAGATATATCCTGCAAACAGTTGCAGTAAATAATTACAAATTAAAACGATTTCTACTTTTACACAATTTTAAATAAAAAATCAGAATATCAATTAATGTGCCTATATGTTACTATATGAAATTTTATCACTAGATATGGATAAAGTGTTTATTAATGTTTGTATGTTTTACCAAGGATGAAAATAAAACATTTTTTCATATATTTATTTAGAGCGATGTGAACGACATTTACATGAACTGTGGGAGTTTGCTGCCACCTATTGAATTATCATGAAGTCCACCATTCTTTGATAAAATCCAGTGTAAATTTGAATGGACACTGCCATCGTGTGCTCGATGATATTAACGCACCAAAAAACTGTTCAAGATTTTGCTAAAACTCATAAAAGACTCACAAAAAATGGTGCTTGCTATTTAAATTAAGAGTGAATATGTGTCAGGTAAACACTGAATTTGGGAACAAGTGTGATCTACATGTACTGTAAATGCAAGCTATGCTAATATTTCAAAGAAGGATGGTCTCCTGGAATTTTCTGGCTCAACCTGAGTTTGCTAATGGAATGATAAACAAAAGAGCCTTGAACCAAGATGTCAATGAGAATCCATCGGAAGTTAAGGCATCAGTCTGCAATAGTATTTGTAAAAATAGACAGAAAATGCGCATTTCCTAAAGGAAACGTGAGTGTTGGTTCCTGGTGCTTCTGCTGTGGCTGATGGAGGAACATATTTGTATGTTTATGTTTCATATAACATGTATATATGTTTAATTCTAGAACGTACTGTCAATTGTCAGCATTTAAGTAATCATTGGAAAATGAGAGATATGAGCATGGTGCATGTTTCACAGTGCATAACGCCTGTTTTACTTCTGTCCCACACTTCTACTGCAAATGTTACCACAATTTTTTTATACCAATTTTTTTTTTGTATTTAACAATTAAAAAGAGTGGAGAAATCGTTTTTTTTCCATATGGGTTGGTATTACAAATCATTTTTTACAAAGGTGTTACTAGAAACCTTTTATCATCAAAGCAATATAATCTGCCACTAAAAGTGTAAGTCATGAACATTAGCTTAATCACTGAATAGTTCACCGTGCAGGACACTCTGTGCAACTCAGTTTGATAAATAGTTGACATTTGTGGCATAATACATCTTGTTAATTTCAGAACATCAACAGGACAATTAACACAAAGGAATAAGAGAACAGTGAAACATAATACGAAAGAACCCTTTGTAACATACCTTCACAAGAGCAGTGATGACGTCTACTCATCTGGTTCCACCAGACATCACAATATGACTTTTATTCTAGATAAACTGATTTTGCTCCCCCTCATTGAAAAAAAAATCATCACTGGATGTTAAAACTATTATGTAATCTCTCTTGTGACTGCCACATGATTTTTTATCTTTTAGTGCCTTTAAAACTGATGGAAAAGGTGCAGATGTTGAACTCTCAAGCTCAGAAAAGTGTGTATGAAAACACCCACCTCCCCCACAATTGTGTTAACACTACTAGAGAGTGACTTCACTTGATGTTTGGCTAAAAGACTATCTGAAATGGATATGGGTTGTTTAGGTTCAGCTTTTCTCTCCCATTGATTTGGAAATTTTAAAATGTTTAAAATGTATGTTAATTTTTTTAAAGATTAACATAAAGTTACAAAAAAAAATCCTAGCTGTACCAAAACTAATAGCACAATATTTCTCAATAGGCTATGTGATTAGATGCATATATTTGACCTTTATAGCAGGTGATAATGGGTTGAAAAGGTCGAAAATTGTGTTGGAAAGGGTGAGTATTTTTAAAATCTATATAGTTGTTTTTTTATTGTTTACGTTTTTAACTCTACACTCTACACACTCCAAACTGAGTTAAATGAGTAAAATTTGATGCAATGATGCTCTCTGCCTGAAGATGGCATTTGTGGGACAACAAATGCCCTCAGCACCACAAGGGGAAACAGGACAGAAGAAAACTATGACAGAGAAGGCCATGTAAAAAAAAAAAGATAGATGTCGAGCAGTTTATACTGTTAGTGGTTGATCACAGGGAGCTGTTTGACAAAAATGTAGAGTAAAGAGTGTGGTTTCTTTAAATTTTCCTGAGCAAAGTTGCTATGAAAATATGGGAAGAGAGCCACCGAGCTGCTCTTTTACATCCTACTAATCTAAAGAGCCAGCTTTTATTGGTCGTTCTCCTTGTGAAAAACTGGTCCGATATGGCAATCTGTTCAGATCGGTGTGTAGAAGCTCTTAGTACAGTTCTGTAATCTCTCCTTTTGTTACACAGAGGCACCACTCAGCGATCAAAGATGACATTGCAAAAGGAGTCTGGTGGTGGACACTGCAGCACTAATGATAACCTTCCGTACATGATGCGGAGCTATCAAAATTGGAACAGGCCCTTTAAGTTTATGGGCGTGTTTTTTTGGTAATTTCAAATGTAAATATTGGCTACCAGAAACCACCTACCCCGCCATACAAACCAAGGTGTTGGATTTCTAAACACAAATTTAAAACAAAAGTCAACTAATTATTTTTAATTCATGTAACTTTCCTGATTTGTTGTGGGAAAGTATCCCACGAGTGTAATATACACTGCTGGCACTCCTTACATGTGTTCTTCCTCCAGCAGATTTGAGATGGCAGTACACACGAACTGGCACATGGCACAGATCCCCAGCTCTCCTAACTGGCTGCTGAACAGAGATATACAACATCACATTCTTGATGTCCGACAAAGCAGCCTGAACTAGGAAAGCACTGGACGGCACATCCAGTGGCCGAAACTTGAGACAGAGTCTGTTGCCCCTCAAAGTCAGACAGAGAAAACTGTTCCAATCAATATATTTGTTTTTGATGACACCAATAAATCTTCCTCAAGGGAACTTTAAGTATGGCAGGGTTGGCACATCTCATTCCTTAGGTCTCATTCAGAATAAAAACTGTTAGTACTGTTAAATTCGACACGTGTATTTCCTTGAATGCTTAAAGGTGCCATATTTTCTGACATTTATGTCGTTCGTTCATTAAAAACATGCCTTAAGTTTTATTCAGAATTTTTTGCGTATGTTTGTGTAACCCTTTTTATGTGAGCTGAAAATAGCTCAATGTTTCGAGCACCACCAAAGTTCCCATGATGACACTTTCAGGACCCTTGCGTGAAGGCAATCCTCTGGGCCCCTGGTGTCAAAGCCTGCAACTCATCTTCATGATCATCATCTTTACCCACTCTCATCATTTGTCAATCATCCTCATCACGCCACTATATCAACCACAACTCCCAGAAGCCCAGTGTCCATCATCAATATTTCACCCCTGTTACTTCCTGGACTCCTCGCTGACCCTTCTTTGTGAATGCTCTATGAGTTTGTTTCTCTACCAAACCTACTTACCTGTTCACTGTGTACTCACCAGACTAAACTTCCCCTGTCTGAAAAGTCCCCTAGTCATCACATAAAACCTCTATTTAAACCCAATGTGAAACTTGTTCAGCCAATGTGTTTCATATTCAGTTGTGTTGGTTAACCAGCCAGTATTTATGCCATGGTCTGTCTGAATACTCGTTTCTGATTGGCTGGCAGGTGTTGCTTAATTTTGAATATCCGCACAGGTAGTCCAGGTCATTTTTTAACTCATGTGTATCAATGCGCTCCTCCGCCAATGAGCTCTCCTCCGCTATTTCACCATGCTATGCTGCGGGAACACTGGCTAAAAATCGCTTCAGCCCCCACACAACTGGCGTACATAATCAAAAATCCCCAATCCAGTTGATTTACCACCCAAGGAGTGAGAAATTGGACTGGACTTGTGGATTTGGACAGATGCCGCATCTCTAAGGTAAGACTTCTATAAGACAGGTGCTCATTGGACACTGAGGGTCAGTATCCAAGGCTCCATGTCAACACCAACCGACATCAACAAACACGGGAGGGGGAAAAAAATGTATTCCGGCATAGCATCAAACTCTCAGATCCAGCAATATCAGCTGCTTCATGTAAAAAAAAATTAAATAATATATGTATGGTCTTGAAAATAAAAGTGTCACATGATTAGCGAGAATGTTAACATTGTTTTCCTACATGATCTATAAATTAAGCTTATCAGATGCAAAAAATTTATTATTTATGTATAATGTATAATGTATAAAACAAATTATTGACTATGGTAAACGTTTGGACAATGGTGTAACAGTTAATGGGATCCACATCCCAAAATTAAAGAATTCACGGCACTATTTGTTGTGTGTTGTCTTTTGTGAGTTAACTATATTTGTGAGTTAGACTAAAATAGCTTTAACTCTATTAATTTATTACAGCCATACATATTAACAATAATTTAAACATTTTTGTGTTGGCAAATGACCATGTCATAAACGGGATAGTGCCCACTAGTAATGTGACGTAATAGAGAAGTACTGAGATGGTCAGAAGGAGCTGCACTGCGCCTTTGTGGATTTATAAAAAGCATATGACAGGGTGCTGAGAGAGGAGCTATGGTCCTGTATGAGGAGGTCAGGAGTGGCAGAGAAGTACGTCAGAGTAGTTCAGGATATGTATGAGAGGAGTATGACAGTGAGATGTGCTGTAGGTCAGACAGAGGAGTTCAAGGTAGAGATGGGCTACATCAAGGATCAGCTTTGAGTCCCTTCTTGTTTGCTATGGTGATGGACAGGTTGACAGATGAGGTCAGGCAGGAATCTCCGTGGACAATGATGTTTGCAGATGACATTGTGATCTGTAGTGAGAGCAGAGAGCAGGTGGAGGAACACCTGGAAAGTTGGAGGTCAGCTCTAGAAAGTAGAGGAATGAAAGTCAGACGCAGTAAGACAGAATACATGTGTTTGAACGAGAAAGAGGGAAGTAGAACAGTGAGTTTACAGGGGGCTGAGGTCAAGAAGGTGCAGGAGTTTAGGTATTTAGGGTCAACACTTCAGTACGACGGGGAGTGTGGAAAAGAGGTGAAGAAACGAGTGCAGGCAGGTTGGAATGGGTGGAGAAATGTGTCAGGGGTGACAGAAGAGTGTCAGCAAGAATCAAAGGAAAGGTGTACAGCAGTGACGTCGTTAGCCCTAATTTAGGGGGGCTTCAGCCTCCCTAAAATATCCCAAAGCCCCCCCTATAATTTGGGGCGACATTTTATTTATTATTATTATCTTGATATTTAAAATATATTTAAATAAGTGCATTCATGCAGCGAACACGAGCCAGCAAGAAAGCAAGTTAAACTGAAGTTCGCTCTCAAAATTATTATCGTTATGATTCCCATCATGCCTCGTTAGCATGCGTCAAGCGTGATGTGGTAGGTGGCCGCATTAGCTGCTGGACCAACACAACAGTGTGGAGGCAGCAGCAGTAGAAAGCAGTGAACACACGGTGTACACACGGTCAGCGATTGAACGTTGATAGCAGCGATTGTTGCTTAATCTCAACATTTACCTGTGGTAAGAGAAGGAAGGACGATATTGTAGCCTAGTCTATTTCAACTTTAATGTTGGAAGCCAAAGCGAACGTTGTCTAAAATGCTAACATCGTGAAAAATCTTTTATTAGCTGTCTAATATCCTGTCGAATCTCTGAAGTACACATAATGTTAGTATCTATTCCCAATTACCGCGAGTGAAATTTAGTGTCATTAGTACTAGTTCCCAAAAAGTTCTCCCAAAGGGAATAATAAAGTAAATTCTATTCTATTTTCACCGCATGCATTGTACGAGAAGCCTTCCAGGGGCTAAGCCCCCCCTATCTGTCAACCCTAGTGACGTCCCTGATGTACAGAACAGTAGTGAGACCAGCTATGATATATGGGTTGGAGACTGTAGCAGTGAAGAAGAGACAAGAGGCAAAGATGTAATTTGGAAGTTAATTGAAATGTCCCCAAAAATAAACAAAATGAAATATCGACAAAACATTTCGTTATACATTTCCTTCTTTTTCACTAGGCTAGGCAACGTGAATAAGCCAAAGTGAGCTCTATGCTGTATAGAGAACATATCTTGCATGTACATATAGGGCTTATATAGATATAAAGAAGCAGTTCAGATGATTTATATCACTGTATATGCACAATATGCTTTGCTTACTTTATACTCAATGAGAGATTGGGACACAAAAAGGATTTAGGTGAAACTCCCATTTGTTGTGACGGATTGTGTTCAGTCATTTATCAAATACTCATCTGAGTGAAATGTACAATTCTATTTGACTGAATGAATTCTTCAAAATTTGTTCAACTTACACTCATAAACATCATTGCGAATTGCTACTAGAATGAATTGAAATTGGTTTCTCCTACAGAATAATCCCAAAGGGATATAATTTTGTCTCACAGGCCAGGGCAGTTTAGAAGACGACATGTCCACTTGAAAGTACCTCACGTCCATCACACAAAAGTGACCAGGCAGACAGATGAGAATGGTTCAGGGGTTCTGCCAGCTATTTTAAACCTTGGCAACCAGTCTGTGTTCCGCTGTAACGTGATGCCCTATGCCGAGTCACGTTGTGTGAGAGAGAGAGAGTTAGTGGAGCTCTTTCTGAATTTACCCATCCAGCTTTAAGAAGGTATTTCTACAGAACAGCTTGTACCATCTGTAGTGCCTCTCTGTTGGATAATGAAAAATAAAGAGGAAAAAGTTTATCCAATTTTTGATGGAAGCTCAGGAGATGAGTCCGAGGAGGTGGAACCTGAGCCTCCACCTGTAGCTGTCCGAAGAAAGGTGTCATTTGCAGATGCCTTTGGTTTGGACTTGGTTTCTGTGAAGGAATATGACAAGCAGGATTTACTGACGGATAGAGTAGGAGAGGAATTTTACATTTCATGCCTTTTCAACATCACAGATTTTAACCATAATATGGAGGAAAGACTTCAGCAGCAAAAGCTGGAGTTGGAAAAGTTTGAATTGCTCCCTGGATCGACATCAATTCAAGGGACCATCCGGGTTCTCAATCTTTGCTTCCACAAGACTGTCTATGTTCGTACCTCACTAGATGGCTGGCAGAGCAACTTTGACCTGCTTGCTCAGTATGTGCCAGGGTCAAGCGATGGTAGGACGGACTGCTTCTCTTTTTACTTGGTGCTAGTGCCACCATTCCCACCTGAAGGCCTGCGAGTGGAGTTCTGTCTGCGATACGAAACCAATGTTGGTACCTTCTGGGCCAACAATGGAGGAATGAACTATGTTGTGTTCTGCCATCAAAGAGGAAGAATCAATCTGAAAGAGCAAGAAGGTAGGAAAGAGGGGCAAAGTGAAAAGGAGAAGGTGGAAGAGAGCAATCATAAAGGAATCAGGAGCTGTCTGAAAACAATCAGGTGAAAAGAATCATTGTATTGTAAGGTTAAGGATTTGATGGTCAAATCTGATATTTCTCTTTTGAGATTTATAGGCCCTAGCGGATTGGTTTTACATTGTCGCATTATGCAGTTTCCAATAACGGCCCATAGCAGTTTTAATGTTCCTATCAGGAGTTGGAATTTCCAAAGATTCAGACTTGTCTTTTATTGCATCATCACTGCAAAAAAAATATATGAAACAGAATTGTCTGCTTGAGGCGTTCCAGAACAGAGGAATTATGTCTGATCATTTAGCCTGCTCTGAATCATTACTCAGCTAGCGGAACATACAGAGTGACCCGCTGATGCTCCATGTTGGGACCTGGTTTAAGTTGGTTTGGACTGCTGACTAAGCTAATGGCCTATTACCATGTACCATCTACACAGTTTGAGCTGGAATTTTTACTAGCGTTGAAAATTAACTTTTTTATGAAAAACGATTTACCAAACTCTTTAAGACCAAAGTTAAATATTTCTGGCTTACATATATTGAAACAGGACATCATATTTAATATTAAATGTGAACTAAATTCAAAACAGGAAAATGACTCAGAAAACAGTTTGTTCACATTAATTTCTTTTAGAGTTGTTGCAATTCTAATTTCACCTCATTAACCAGGCCTCTACACACCAATCTGAATTTTCGGTTTGACGTTTTGTGCGGAAACCATTGGTGCCAACAGGAGCTAACACATATTATCGTGTGGTTCCATCAAAAAAAGAGTTTTGCACCTCCATATCGGATCCTTTTTTTCTCCAAGACAAATGACCAATGAAAGCTGGCTCTTTTAATGATGTGAGAAGGAAATAAAAGAGCAACTCGGTGGCACTCATCCCACATTTTCATAGCGACTTCGCACAGGAAACTGGAAAGAAATGGCATGCCACAAATCCTCTCCTTTCTCCACAGCTCTCTGTGATTAGCCTCAAACAGTATAAACCGCTCAATATCCATGTCTCTGTCATCATCATCTTCTTCTTTCCTGTTTCCCTGTGTGGCATGCAGTGCATCTTTTGTACCACAAACGACATCTTCAGGCAGGAAGTGTAATTACATCAATATTTCCTTGACCCAGACAAAGAGTAGTCTCTTGGAAAAATATAAATAGACTATTTATGAAGAAAATATTGATTCTACTTGTCTTGGAAACCACGCATTTCAGTTCCTCATTTGAATAACTCTTGTATGTATTATTATTAGTGTGAAAAACCATGTCAGGGAACGAAACACATGTGCGAGCAAATATCCAATCAATGAACTGCTCCTTTTTGTAATATCCAATCAGTCAGTGCTAAAGTTAGAGGAGGGCGGGACATTGCGTGTTTTACAGAGCCAGAAAGAACTGTCAGCGCTGAGAAGACAGCATTTTTTGCTGGCTTTGCAGAAGAATACAACAAAAATGAAGAAAGAATGGTAAACAAAAATGTCTTCGTGTTTTATCAGATGTTATTATGCATATGAAACACATATATTCAGACAGTTGTTCCTGTTTACAAGACCCCTAAATGCCCATAACTTTTGCCTATTTTAATTCCCTCTTGCTGTGGAAGAAACACACGTCTAAGATTTTTTACAATTGTTTATTTTATTGTTTTAATTTAAAGTTAATTTTTTTGTGTCTTGATTTTTGATTTAGCAAAATAAATGAATTCTATGATCTCCCAGTATTTATCTGTTCATGATCCATACAAAGAATGATAAAAAAAAAAATACAATTCGCTTAGCCGAACTGAACAGAAAATTGTGGCTAAAAACCGCAGTATGTACTGAACCGTTAGCTTTGTGTACCTAGCACCCTTAGTTTGTGGCACACAAGTTCTGTCCTGTTTCTTGTGCAAAGATAATATAAAAATGTATGATGAGCGCCATTATGCGGCCCTTTTAAGTTCTACTCACATCATCAAAACAGCCACCAATCATTGGTCATTCTCCTTGAGAAAAACGGATCCAATATGGCAGTGCGAAGAGTTTTTCACTGGCACCACACTTTCAGACAGATGTGTGACATGGTTTTCAACCAAGTGTACGAAATTTTGCACCGAAAATTCGAATCAGTGTGTATTGCGCTTTACTTAGCCAAGATGCTAACATGTTGATTAGCATTCTTTGAGAGCCAGGATGACCTGTGAGTACAATAAATCACACAAATCTGGCACATTTGCAGTGGCCTTTGAGTTAGAGGTTGGCGCTTTTTAAGCTGGGCGGTGTTTTTTTCTTAAAAGTTTAATTGAATAATTCCCCTGGTGAATTATGTGTGGATGTGTGTGTTGCCCTGCGATGGACCCTCGTAACACCAAAAGGGAACAAACAGGTTAGAAAATAAATGAATGAATGATGTAAAATGTTATATGTTTACAGTAAGAAGACATCTCCGGAAAGAACATCTGTAGAGGCAAGTGGAGAGACCTCAGGTGAGTGAATCATAGGAATTTTTTTCTTAATTTCTGATAAGATTTCAGTTTTACTGAAAGTCTACATTGTTTCCAGAAAATGTCATACCTAAGGAGGGGAACGCAAGAGACAAAACGGGAGAAGTAGCAGGAGTAACTTCCTGCAAATCCCTTCAAGACTGCTGCAAAACTCTGGTAGGGTCAATGAGTGTTTTGTCAAGATTCAGAGACAAAGGTGGGCATTCAGACGGATAGCCCACCCCATCCAACAACAGCAAACCAGCAAGAGATTTTCAGTTTGCAATCATTTATTAATGATGAAATCGTGTGTACCACTACACTTCCTAAAAGAGAGTGGCCAAGCCAACGGTGGAAAGCTGACCAGGAAGTCAGGAAACACCTCTTCCATGACCAACCTACATTTCCTACAGTAACCCATTCAGACCAGGCTTAGTTCTGCCCAGATTTATTGGGAAGCCATATTTACAGTAGGCGACATAGTGTTTGCTGTGTACTCTGTAAAATTAACAGTTTTAATGGACAAAGCTTGTATATTTCTTGTTTGAAAGATTTCAAAAGCACTCTTAACCATGTAAACTACTATTAGGTGCTTTAATAAAGTTAATTTTAAAAGAGCTCCTCCATTGTGCCTTTCATTCTAAGCATGGTGCATCCTTTGAAAACACTCTTTTCTCCATATTTCCCGTTTTCGACAGGTTGACCGACGTAGGAAACGTCAAGCTGCTCGTCTGGCTCAAATACAAGACTACTTTGCTCAGAAAAAAATTGAAACACAGATTGGACCCAACTCCATCAAAGATGAAATCAACAAATCCATTCCAAGGCTAGACATTCAAAGTAGAACTGTTAAGACACAAGGATTTGATAATGACCCACCAACAATGCCAATGTACCACCAGATTCCTCTGGTTACGCTGAACTGGGCTAGTTCTCCTCCACAGGCAAAGCTTCTTGATTCGAAGAATGAATCCACCCGGAAAGTCAAGGATGATCTTTCAATAGCAAGGTGTAAGCCATGGGAAGTTTTTCTTAAAGGAGATGATGTGGCTCCCCAGAAAGTGATCGCTGGGTGTAAAGATTCACATTTAAGGGACCAAGTTGCAGGCCCGATTGACCTTAAAAGAGCCATGACAGATGACAGTGAAGGGTCTGCTGATCGGAAAGCCTATGACATGGTGAAATCGGATCCCAAAGATTATCCAAGGAATCTGAGCAAGTCTCAATCCAGTGATCATGATTACCAGCTAGAAACAGAACCAGCAGTCCCCTGTGTACCATGTTTTAGTCTGGGAACTATGGCAGAACGGATGGAAAGCGTATTGGAGCAGTCCTGTGACTGCCAAGACGTGGCTGAGACGACCCCTGCTCAAACTCTGCATGACAATAAGACTCACAAATCAGAAGCTGAAGATGGAATCTCACCTGAAGAGCGCTCTGACACCTCAAAGTTTAAAGAAAACACACACAGGCCAGTCAGTGAGACTCTGACATTTGAGGGTATCAGGAATGTGTCTCTCACAAATAGACAGGCCGAGGGATCTTCTTCACAAAAGAAGGATATAAATAGAGAAGATAGCAAGGGGCAAGTGGATTTGAGGCAGTTTTGTGCAGCCTTTCATGAAGAGGACAAAGAAGGCAATAGAAAAGGACACGATGAAACAAGCACGGATCACAGCACAGAAGTACACAGTGTACACAGCGAGAGAATGGGTTTTCAGGGGAATAAATTAACTAGATCAAACACGAATGTGAGCAGAGACTATTGTGAGGAACAGAAAGGCACAGAGAGGTGGTTTGAGCTAAATGAAGGACTAACAATCTGTCAGCAAATGAATGAAACAGCTGGTAAAGAATCTGAAGAGACTGCAATGTGTTCAGAAACCCAACAAGAGCTCACAGATGCCCTTCATGACGTGGGCAGAAATGGAGATGAAACAGAATTTCTTTCTGTAGTTACAGCATCTTCTCATGAACAAGATTCTGCTCTTGGGGAAACACTTCAAGCCCATCTGATATATGGAGGGGATGAACTCTCCACAGCATCACACGGCAGTCAGTTGACCTGGCTGAGACATGATATTAGAAACAGGTTTGTGCTGTGGTGGCAGGAGCTCAATTCATTTGGTCGTATGACCAAGGCTGTGATTTGTGCTATTCTGCTTGTGGTCTTTATATATGTATGACACAGCTGACATGTATTTTCATGCTGAAAATAAGAATGAAAGGGGTGTCTGAATTGGAAGTGAGATCCACTGAAGGAGGTTTATGAGAAAGGATGAGTGATGGTTAAAATTTACTGATACTGACAACTGGGGAATGGGTTGGGGGTGTGGCTAAAGAGGGTTGTCAGTGACTTCTCATTACTTGTATTCCCAATAAAATATAAATATCATAACTCATAATTTCTGATGTATCAAAATCATCAAAGACACCCTTGTGATAAGGGTTTGGTAACAAAACCTTTTAAAATAAAATGTAGCCAGGACATGCCAACACTGATTTAGACCTGCAAATGGTAATTGGTTCATGAAAACTGAAAAAGTAGTACACACAAAATGCCTCTAATGGAGGCTTCAGCTCCTTAAAAATCAGAGTTGAAATGTTTTGTGATTTCAGCCTAGACTTATCAGTCATACAGGAAGTCATCGATGCAGCTTGAAGATAATGAATCATGAACAATGCACACAGATGCAGGTTAACACTGAGTCAGGAGATAATCAGTGCTGGCTGTAAGCGCTGTACTCAACATTTGCACTGCTTATAATGAAGTCTTGATGTATTCTTTTAATGGTGAGCAAGTTATTGTCAATTAACTGATTATTTGAAAAAAAATCCAAACAGGCAAATCTTAGACAAAAATTTTTTTGTACAGTTATTCATCATCTTAGAATTTTTATTATTTTTTTCATTTTCAAAATGTTTACATGTCAGAAAGAGATATTCTTGGGCTGTGTTGCATATGCTGAACTTGATAAACTCTGTAGCGTCTGACTACTTTAGACCAGTTTGAACAAGAAGTAAAAAAAAGAAAGAAGAAAACAGTAAAATTATATTCTCCATTTTTTATGTAAAAATGAAAATATCAGTTTAATTGAACCCCCATTAATGGTAATAACTAACCTATTGAAGTTTTCGATTATATAATAATTGAAAGTCTGGCACTACTGTAACTCTGAGTAACACAAAAGTACGGTATTCTTGTTTCGGTATTCAGTTACTTGCCTTAAAAACATGTTTTTTCAACACTTTTTTTCTGTTTTTCAAAAGATACACTCTCCAACAAACATTAATGCATTTGGCAGATTAATTTATGCAACACGAAAGTTTCTAGGAATGACCAAAGATTTTGAGCCAAACCCAACTGTCTACTCACTGAGCCACAAGAAAGCTCCAGAAACTGAAATCAAGCATCTTGAAAATATCACCTCACAAAAGCATTCAGATGGTTTTGGCAACAAATGTGTTCAGGCTGATGCGAGACGTCAGATGTTTACAAAGTGTCTACAATCTGCAGCGGAGGTTTCCAGTGAAAAGGTAAGTTTCTCCAGAACTTTGATGTTGGCTTGTAAAAGTGCAGCTTAAAAGTATTTTTTTTAAAGTTCTTAAAGTAATATAAACCAACCTATTATATCCCTAAGCTGAGATAGAGATATTGCAAATTGGTTGCTATGGTGAACATTCTGGTTGCTATTGAAGGGTCAGTTATATCATATAATGTCCTCCATGTCACTTTGAGTGAAATAATTCAACCCCATGTCACAATGATTTGCCTAATGTGATATAGGAATATGTAAACGTGGTTGCAAGGGTAAACAGTAAACAGGAAATGCTACCCGTATTTCAATGTGGTCACCTTGAAAGTTCCATTCAATTCTTAGTTTGAGTTTCACAAAGTTTGACCCCATGTTTCCCAGCATTTTCAGCAATTTCTCAGAATTCCTTTAGTAGTACCAGTCTGAAAAATATAGCACTCTGAGTCCAACCAGTTTGGATGTCTTGGAAACTGTAATGGTCTAATGGGGGAGATTTTCAAATTGTTTGTTCAAGCCAACATACAAAATGCATCCCAGTGTAAAACAGGTCCTTTAATAGATTACTTACTCATTTTTGGAAATTACCCATTTGAACTTTTAGAGGACCTTTGTCTGGTTCATACTAAAGGTATTATTCACAGATCAAAAGGACACAGTGAGGATTTTATACCTCTTTAGGAATGTATGTGATGGACGTGACATTTCCTGCAAATCCCCCATGCCTTTGTTCCCAAAAGACCAGAGAGAGATACAGGGGCTAGAGAAAGGACACGGCATCTACAGCATGCCGTCTGATTGCTTAACATAACTCAAAGTAAACCATGCACAAGCATTAAATATACCCTCATCACATGTCCTCCCCAATCCATTCAAACAGACTTGAGCTTGGAAATGCAAGAATTCAGTTCGGATTGAATCCCTAATTGGTTTTCAGTAACACAAATATCTCTGTTTTGAATCTTAAAAGTTCACACATACAACACTTATTCGATTACATATTTGATCACATGTCAGAAATATGGCTTTTTGGCAGCAATACCTCCATGAAGACAACCTCTAGCCAGGCTTCTCTTGACAGTAGATGAGTGTGCCTGGATCACACTGGGTTCTACCAGTTCTGACCTCATGCCATTGCTGGACATCCTCCAATTTCCGAAGGCTAATAAGTTTTATGTATATTTCATCTACTGCACAAGTATTCCTGACTGTGTCAACCAATTCCAGTCTGCTTTAAAATCTTTGTTTGAGAGAGGCATTGTTGATGCAGCATACCTTGTACCTTGTTGCTGTGCTTAATATTACCATGCCAACAAACTGTGTTTCTCAACCTCACCTTTAAGCAGAGCTTGGCTGTTCCTCA
Source organism: Danionella cerebrum (assembly GCA_007224835.1). Classification (NCBI taxonomy): domain Eukaryota; kingdom Metazoa; phylum Chordata; class Actinopteri; order Cypriniformes; family Danionidae; genus Danionella; species Danionella cerebrum. The sequence continues at coordinate 138,699 of SRMA01025784.1, forward strand.
CCCATATTTAAACCTCTTTCACAGCCTTTTCTATTTCAGTTCATGATAATCTACGGGTGACACTGATGAGTACCTGTTTGGTATAAGTGTTTGATCATGGACCTGACAAAAATTCTACAAAACCCCTGACTTTAGGAAAGTCTACCTGAAAGATTTGATGTAGCAAATGCAAAAGAAACACTAACTATTGATTTGGTTTAGATTTTCATTTGCATTTATTTGTTCACTTTTTGATTATTTTTTTAAATAAATTCATATTTATGTTTCTGATTTCATGCATTGTCACCTACTTAACCCTTTGAACCCTCTGATGCATGTGCCAATCAAATTTTGAATTAAGTACGAAAGACGTGTCCCAACCATTTTGATTTCAAATATAATGTGTAGGTCATATTTATTAAAATTTTATTAGCTTGATAATTTTGGATTTAAAAAACATTACAAGAGGTATGACACAATTTGCAAGGTAAATAAAATGTACAAAAGAAGTGCAATTGTTTTTCAGATTCATTTTACAGACGTCAAATCAGTGCCATCTAGTGGTGGAAAGAAGGGATAACCCTTGTAAGTACAAGACTTGTGATATGGCCTGTGTTTTTCAAAGCTCTGACACAAATCAAAGCACAATGGCACAATAAAAATGCTTGAAACAGTGTATAAGTTAAAGAATGGTTCATCTGTTTTTTTATACACCAGTTTCTCATAGTTTTGACCGTGTTGTTGCCTTTTTGGGGAGATTTCTGTTTTTTTCTCCTTTTTTATAAAACATAAAAACTTCTTAATTTTTTAGATATTTGCAAACAATTACAAAATGTTATAATTATATCAAAATATTTAAGCTAAAAATTATTGGTAAAAAAAAGATCAGGTTGTACTAAAAAAACAATAGCAAGCATTTACACACACACACAAAAAATTTTTGGAGCAAATTGTAAAAAAATGCTCAGAAAGGCCCGGGACTTCTAAGGGTTAAGACATTTTCATTGTACTGTAAAGTTTGATCAATGCATGAACTTAATTTAGTCTAGGCGTGAACCAGCATCTCTGTTTTATGTTTAAGTGTAACAGAGATGTTAGGCCGGTGTGTGGGTCATATGATCTAGTGTACGGTTACTGACCTTTCAGTGCCAGCCATGCCGGATGCCGCTCACATTCAACAGGAGCTGCTCATTTCTGCAAAGAAAACAAAAGCTATTTACAGTGTGTCCACAGTGAATACTCTCTTGACCAATTGTTTTTTGTTATCTGTAAAGAGATTCAGATCACATGGAGTTCATTTACATCACAAGATGCTCTTTTAATTATTAAAATGTCCATTTATCAATACACATGATGAGTCAAGAAGAATCTTAAACTCAACAGATTTATTTAAAAATGTTTTCAAAAAATTAAAAGAAACTGACCCAGAATTTTAATTGAAAAGAGAAGAGAGATGGTTTGAGGCAAACAAGGACCCCAGAAAGAGAGAGACTGAATGAGATAAAAGAAGGTGAAGAGGACATAGTGTTCCCAGAATGTTCCCAAAATGTTTACAGATTAGTCATCATCATGACTATGAATACAATTTTAAAATTAACATTTAAAAGCAATTTAAACTAACTCTGTTGGTTTATAGACTTGAGTACCTACTTGTCGTTCCCATTTTATCAATTCATCTGTGATTTTAATATCCTCTCAAACTTCAGTGAGTACATTACTGTAAATCTCTCAGATGTATTTCCATTGAGCTCAGCGTAATACGTTTTTAAAGTGACTCAGGAGGAACATGATCTATCCAGACCTTGCTCTCAGTTGAAAGACATCAGCCATGAGATAAAATGTCACAGGGGTCACATGAGGGATGTTTCCTGAGGCGTGAATACCTCAGATGCTTCATGTATGCTCACTTTGCAGTTAAATTATGTATGTTTGCACTTTCTTTTTCATGACGACAGTAATAGCCTAAGTCTTCTGTCTGACTTTCAGATTTATATTCAAATATAATTTCAGTTTTATAATTTCAGTGGTGTATTCATTCATTCATTTTTCAACCTGCTTATTCCCTTTTTGGGGTTACGGGGAGTCTGCACGGCCTGTCTCTAGCGCACATTGGGCGAGAACCGGGGGTACGCAGGTCGCCAGTCCATCGCAGGGCATCACACATTCACACATAAGGGGAATTTAAATTATTCAATTAACCTAACCCCATGTTTTTTGAGATTTAGGGGGAAAGCAGAATACCCAGAGGAAACCCAAGCAAGCACGGGGAGAACATGCCCTGGTGTAAAGTAACTAATTACTCAAATTACCGTAATTTAGTCATTTTTCTAATGAATTGTAATTTAGTGATTAGGTTTAATACTTTTATTAAATCTACTTATTATACTGGTTCTGTTTCTGTACTTTTACTGCGCTACTTTTCTTCAACCTACCTTAACTACTTTTTTTTACAGGGATTGGCACTTATCCTGTCCAATCAAATTGCGTATAAACAATCCCCCAAAACGAGATCTAGCGAAAACAACCAATCCATTAATCTCACATCAATTGTATCAGTAGAAATAGAAATAATTTTGCAAGAACAACTCATTAATTTTCTTTTATCGTTTCATTCACCAGTTAAAAAATATTTAAATGTTTAATTATGAAGATGTTATTCTCTGTCTTTCTCTTTTTCTGCCTTACTACTGTTTTGTGCTCTTTATATCACTCTTTCTGTCTCGTTCACTCTATTTTGCTGTTGCTCCTCTCTTTTTTCCCTCTCTTCCCTTTTCTTTGCTTTCTATTTTTCTCTTTATCTCCCTGTCTTTCTATCTTTTTTCACTCTCTCTGTTTCATTCTCCTATATTTATATATTTTGTGCTTTCACTCGTTCTCTCACTTTCTCTCTTTTCAATCTATCTGTCTCTCATTTTTACCTCTCTTTCTCTCTATCCTTTCTTTTTTTCTCTCCTCTCTTACTTCCAGATCGTTCTCATTCTTTATACTATCAGTCTATTCTCTTTCATTCATTAATTTTCCAACTCGCTTATTCCCTTTTTGGAGTCACAGGGGTCTGCTGGTGCCTAACTCCAGCGCACATTGGGCGGGAGCTGGGGGTACACCCTGGACAGGTCGCCAGTCCATTGCAGAGGTCTTTTCTTTCAAGTTCTCCTTTTTCCTTCTCTTTTTTTCTCACTATCTCTTTTCCCTCTTTTCTATCTCCCACTTGCTCTTTCTGTATTTTCCTTCTCCTTCTCTCTCTCTCTTTATCTCTTCTCTATTTCTATCTCTAGAAACACCCTTAAGAAAATGGCTCTGATGTGATACTACTCCCTAATCACGAGTAGTTTTAGAAGAGCTACTTTTTAGTCTCTCTTCCTTTACTTTTTTTGTCAAGTAATGGTACTTTTACTTTCAGTGCTCTTTACACCACTGTATACTTCACTTTAGGCTTATTGTTGCTTTTTCAGTGGAGATGGAGCCACTAGATGGAGCTCTGACTTTTTATTCAACAAAGTATAATTTACAGACACTAATTTTTACCTTGAACCCTTCTTGAGTAAACATTCTTTTCACTCAGTGTAGTTAAGGTTCTAGAAACAATCTAGATTACGTGCACAAAAAAAGAAAAAAAAAACACACTGTGTTAGCGTGTAAAACAAATCATGCTGGCAGACACAGGATGGCGGTATGTGCCACTGAGAATCTTACTGGCACACATACACACAAGCACGCACACGCAGTCATCTGTCCTCTCGCATGTCCGAGCTCAGAATCTGGGTTACATCCTGGGTTTCCCAGGAGGCTGAGTACTCATACATCATTATTGAAGTATTCCCAGGCTGCTGAGGACAGATCCCACATCCCTCCAGAACACATACTGATCTTTTCCCTCTTCTTTGGGTCATGTGAGGGAGCGTGACAGTTACCTCATCGCTCTCTCCATATATTTATAAAATGCTGTGTTTGTTACTAGGATTTGGAGCAGCATTCTACAGCATCAGCTAAAATTGCAGGAACTGCAGGACAGCTAAATAACTGTAGTATTTTAAAGATAGCGAAAAGTTGCCATTTTAATTACTGCTGTTGAACCCTAATACCCAAATTTCAAACCATGTTATGAACTGGTTTAATTGGGTCATAAACTGGAGTTTTTGTACTGTTCATGGGTGTCCAATTATGTTGAGATAAAAAAATTGATTATACATTGTTTATACATTGTGATGGATGAGGGGTGTAATCACCATTGTCTGAATGCATGCTTTAAAATGCCACTTACCCGGAGCTGCAGGAGCCCCACCTATAGGACCGCTGGTGCCAACACCCATGGACACCCATCCCCCAAGAGAGCCAATGGAGTTTTGAAATCCTTTTAACCCTCCAATTATCCTTTTTGCTTCAGATTGAATGACTTTTTCAACCAGCGGACACATTACCTTCCCTAAATGAAACATTAATATTATACCACTCCCAACTTGAATGACTGGGTAGACTGAGTAGTGCTATAGTCATCAAAACTGGCCCGGGGCCCAGCAGATATGCTGTCACGCATGTTGAAGACACAAAATCAACATTTCAGGTTTTCATTTTATCATAAATTGAAAATGATATATGATAAAAGACAAACTTAAAGGGAAAGAAGCTGTAAAAACTTTTACGTGACTGCTTTGAAAACATATAAAATAGTTGTTTCTTTGTGTCAAATTGACCCCATACACAATTATGCTCCAGTCTTCGCTAAAAGAAACTGTTAATGTTTTCAAATTTTTTAAATAACAAAAAACAAATAGACCAATAAAAAGACTGAAACAACTTTAATTTATATACCTTTTCAATTTTAGATGAAACAGTGGGTTTTCATGCTTATTTGTAAAATCATTTATAGTAATGCATTAAATACCTTTTTAAGCAGTTGTCAGGTTGAGCAACAAACCTCAGATAACTCCACATTAACAGTCTGTTCGGCTTCAAACAATATTGGTAAATGGTAATTGGGGTGGAGTAAGTGCAAGCATTTTACAAGAGGGCATATATAGGGCCCATTCGAAACAGCAACCTCCGATAATGAACAAGTATGCAAAACACAATAAGCGAGCCCTGTGTCATGGTTTGTGAAAAGATAAGCAAATGAGAATTATCCAGATGACAGAATATTTCCATTAGAATCTGAAGAGGATCTACCATCCACACTTCGCAATTCCTGATGCAATGGTAGAGAAATGCTCAATGGGAGTTGAGACTCAAATGATGAAGACTGGCCACAAAATGGCTGATGTAGTGCATTTGAAATTGACTCATTTAAAATACAAAAGTACTCCCTAGGACATAGCGTGTGGGTTTAAAGAGAGCTTTGATTGGTGTTGAGATTTAGATAAACAATAACAGATGGACGTGATCATGTCTTTTGTGTTGAGAAGTAGATTGTACAAAAACGTTTAGTGTACAATTTGGTAGTTACAGCAACCACTATAACATATACTATTTAAGGTGAGATAAAATGAGCAAAAACATCTTTGAATATGGAGAAACATTAAGGAATTTTAAGTTCTGACGAGTGGGTTTCAAATCTTCTTTAAAATGTGTTCCATTCTTTAAATTCCATGTCTTCTTTAAATTCATGTCCATTTTATACCTCTATAAAAATCTAAACCTGTAAGTCTCACAAAATATTTGTTATCCGGTAAAATAAAATTATTATTATATCAAAGAAAAGACGCGTTCGCCAGCTGTCTGTCACTCTTTGTGGAACCAAAACTCATCTTCAAGGACAGAGCTGAGAATGGAGCAGAGGGATTGTGAAAGAGCCGCAGTGTTGTAGGTGTCTGGAGAGGTGCCTATCTGCGATGCCCTGGTGCCATTCTGCTCTCTGATTCGGGATTTCAATGTGAGGAGACAGGTCGCTCCTGAGACAATGTCCAGTAGGAAACAAGTGACAACCAGCAATGCTCTTTTTTGTCTTTCTCTCCGTCTATTTCTCACTCAAGATTTGTCCCTGCATAGTTTGTCAGTGGGCCAGGTTTGCCTAAGCCAAACACTGAAGCTTGTTATTTCAATGATAATTCCTCATGATTGTATTCAATCCATCACTGCTTTTGGAGGTTTAAGAGGAATGAAATGTTAGCAGTGCAGTGGAGCTGTGCTATAGCTTTATGCATCCCAAGCAAAGATAACGCAGACATGGATGAGACCAGTGCAATTTTTTTTACCATTTTAAGTCATTAGGAAAAAACTGCCTAGCTTTGAAGAAGTATGAAGACTGCTCGTGGTACACATCATAATATTATATAAAAGAGTGTTTACACACATTTTCTGATGCATGCTTCATATTCTCAAACCTCAACACACAAATCCAAAAAAACACAAACAATGGGGAAAACCTTAAATTCTCCTACAAAATGAAACATTACATTCTAAATAATGAAATTTATTTTTCAAATTGGATTTCCTGGTCAAATGACACACACAAACCAACTGAACACTGCTGAATGTAAAACACGACATTGAATGATCAACAATTCTCCATTGATCATAATGCCTTGAGCCTTTTTTGGTTCAGTGTTATACTTACAGTATAAACATAAGTGTGTCGTAAAATATTTGATTATTTTTTATACTCAGAACACACAAATACATGGTAAAAATTGTATTTTTCCCACAAAAACAATTTACACAGTGTACATACCATTCCCAACCAACACAAAGCTGCACATACACTACATACAAAAATATTTACAGTTAAAAAAAATTACTATGCTACATCATTTTTTTAGATCTTGCCGCAGCACCTCATCCACATCATATGCAATGTTTTCTCTGACCAAGCTTCAGGGGAAATATCTCCTAGCGTGAAATCATCAGCTCCTATATCTCCACATGAATTCTCCATAGTTTGAAGGAGAGGTGTATGCGATTGTGGTTTTTATAAATAAACTTTCTAATAGGATTGAGGAATGGAGAATATAGAGGGACTTAATGCCCAGCCTCCATCGTTGAATCACATCACAGATCCTTCCTCTTTCTCTTCCACTTTCTTTCACTCCTCTGGCTCAGCCTATGTTGGCATCCATTTCTAAAAAAACAGAAGAACTCACCTGTTGCCCTTTTATGCTAAAGCACTGATTGCTAATTGTAAAACTGTGTGATGGATGTTTGCACTTGTGGTGTGTCAGTCTGCATATTTGAATGGCAGTGTGTTCCTTGTTAAGTTTTAGTGCTAGTGTGTTTTAGAACTGCAATTTGAGTGTAATGCAGGAATTGTGTTTGTAGTTTAGCAGAATTCGTTCAGAGATTTGGGAAATAATGGTAAACAATTAAGAAAAACTGTAATATCTAATCCGTAATTGAAAAAGTGAAAATGAAACTAAGAAAGCCAGAGTCTAGTTTGATTTCTATTAGAGCATGTATCATCCACCCACCAGAGGGCATCACTAACATTGGTGTTAATTTGTATTTTGGTTGAGAAGGCTTGTTTTTATAATTTTCTTCTTGTTTCTCAATTAAACTGGGAGAAATTGTCTCCGAATTAGTTTCAATTAAAACACAAAGACAACTTAAAGAAGTTTCAAAAGAGACTTGATTATTCTAACAAACAAATCCACTTTATATCCATGACAAATTCCATGAAAAAAAAAATAAGAGTTGGATTTACCAATAAATATCATATTTTCAAAACTAAAGTAGATTCTTGTTTAATCTAGCCACAGGGGTTTCAAGCCAGTGACTTCTGTGCCGGTCCCAAGCCCGGATAAATAGAGAGGGTTGCGTCAGGAAGGGCATCCGGCGTAAAACATGGCAAAAACCAAATATGCGAGTCATCAAGTTGAATTTCATACCGGATCGGTCGAGGCCCGGGTTAACAACGACCGCCTCCGGTGCTGTTGACTTACAGGGTGCCGGTGGAAATTGGACTACTGTTGGTCGAAGAAGGAGAGGAGGGAGAAGGATTCGTACACAGAAAGAGAACAGGAAAGGCAGGAGTGTAGATCTGAGAATAGGGACTCTTAACGTTGGTACAATGACAAGGAAGGGTAGGGAGCTGGTGGACATGATGGAGAGAAGAAAGGTAGATTTTCTGTGTGTGTAGGAGACCAGGTGGAAGGGTAGCAAAGCGCGTAGTATTGGAGGGGGATACAAACTGTTTTACTATGGTGTGGATAGGAAGAGAAATGGGGTAGGAGTGATCCTGAAGGAGGAGTTTGTGAGGAATGTTTTAGAGGTGAAAAGAGTGTCAGACAGGGTGATCAGTTTGAAGTTAGAAATGGAAGGGGTGATGTTGAATGTAGTGAGTGGTTATGCTCCACAAGTAGGCTGTAAGTTGGAGGAGAAGGAGAGATTCTGGAGTGAGTTGGATGAGGTGATTGAGAGTGTTCCCAGAGGAGAGAGAGTAGTAGTGGGAGCAGATTTCAATGGGCATGTTGGCGAGGGCAACAGAGGTGATGAGGAGGTGATGGGCAGGTTTGGTGTTAAGGAAAAGAACCTAGAAGGACAGATGGTGGTGGACTTTGCCAAGAGGATGGAAATGGCTGTAGTTAATACTTATTTCCAGAAGAGGGAGGAACATAGAGTTACCTACAAGAGTGGAGGTAGGAGTACGCAGGTAGACTACATCCTATGTAGACAAGCCAATCTGAGATAGATCAGAGACTGTAAAGTAGTGGTAGGAGAGAGTGTAGCCAGACAGCATCGGATGGTGTTGTGTAGGATGTTTCTGGTGGTCAGGAAGAAGAGAAGAGGAAAGATTGAAAAGAAGACCAATTGGTGGAAGTTGAAAAAGTAAGAATATTGTGAGGAATTCAGACAGAAGCTGAGACAGGCTTTGGGTGGCCAGGAAGAGCTTCCATATGACTGGGAAACTGCAGCAGAAGTGATCAGGGAGACAGATAGGAAGGTGCTAGGTGTGTCAGCTGGAAAGAGGAAAGAAGATAAGGAAACATGGTGGTGGAATGAGGAACTACAGGACATCATCCAGAAGAAGAGGCTAGCTAAAAAGAAGTGGGACATCAAAAGGACTGAAGAAAATAGACAGGACTACAAGGAATCGCAGCGCAGAGTGAAGAGGTGGCAAAAGCCAAACAGAAAACATATGATGAGTTGTATGCCAGGTTAGACACGAGGGAAGGCGAGAAGGAATTGTATGGATTAGCGAGACAGTGAGACAGAGATAAGAAGGATGTGCAACAGATAAGGGTGATTAAATATAGAGATGGAAAAGTGCTAACAAGTGAGGAGAGTGTGCAGAGGAGATGAAAGGAGTATTTTGAGGAGTTGATGAATGAGGAGAATGAGAGGGAAAGAAGGGGGAAGAGGTAAATATTGTAGAGCAGGAAGTTGAAAAGATTAGAAAGGATGAGGTGAGGACGGCTCTTGGGAGAATAAAGAGTAGAAAGGTTGTTGGTCCAGATGACATACCTGTGGAGGTGTGGAAGTGTCTAGGAGAGATAGCAATGGAGTTCCTTTCTAGGTTATTCAACAGGATTTTAGAGAGTGAGACGATGCCTGAGGAATGGAGGAGAAGTGTCCTGGTGCCAATCTTTAAGAACAATGGTGATGTGCAGAGTTGTAACAACTACAGAGGCATAAAGTTGATGAGCCACACAATGAAACTTTGGGATAGAGTAGTGGAAGCTAGCCTAAGAAGTGAAGTGGATATTTGTGAGCAGCAGTATGGCTTCATGCCCAGGAAGAGCACTGCTGATGTAATTTTTGCTCTGAGAATGTTAATGGAGAAGTACAGAGATGTCAGAAGGAGCTACACTGCGTCTTTGTGGATTTAGAAAAAGCGTATGACAGGGTGCTGAGAGAGGAGCTATGGTCCTGTATGAGGATGTCATGAGTGGCAGAGAAGTACGTCAGAATAGTTCAGGATATGTATGAGAGAAGTAAGACAGCAGTGAGATGTGCTGTAGGTCAGACAAAGGAGTTCAAAATGGAGGTGGGGCTACATCAAGGATCAGCTTTGAGTCCCTTCTTATTTGCTATGGTGATGGACAGGTTGACAGATGAGGTCAGACAGGAATCTCCGTGGACAATGATGTTTGCAGATGACATTGTGATTTGTAGTGAGAGCAGAGAGCAGGTGGAGGAAAACCTGGAAAGTTGGAGGTTAGCTCTAGAAAGAAGAGGAATGAAAGTCAGTCGCAGCAAGACAGAATACATGTGTTTGAACGAGAGGGAGGGAAATAGAACAGTGAGGTTACAGGGGGCTGAGGTCAAGAAGGTGCAGGAGTTTAGGTATTTGGGGTCAATAGTCCAGTGCGACGGGGAGTGTGGAAAAGAGGTGAAGAGACAAGTGCAGGCAGGTTGGAGTGGATGGAGAAAACTGTCAGGGGTGTTGTGTGACAAACAGTGTCAGCTAGAATCAAAGGAAAGGTGTACAGAACAGTAGTGAGAGCAGCTATGATGTATGGGTTGGAGACTGTGGCAGTAAAGAAGAGACAAGAGGCAGAGATGGAAGTAGCAGAGATGAGGATGTTGAGGTTCAGTTTAGGAGTGACAAGGATGGACAAGCTTAAAAACGAGCACATCAGAGGGACAGTTCAGGTTGGTTGTTTTGGAGACAAAGTCAGAGAGGCCAGATTGAGATGGTTTGGACATATGCAGAGGAGGGATAGTGGTTATATTGGTATAAGGATGTTGGAGATGGAGATGCCAGGAAAGAGGTCAAGAGGAAGGCCAAAGACGAGATATATGGATGTACTGAAAGAGGACATGAAGGTAGTTGGTGCAAGAGTAGAGGATACTGAGGACAAATTTAGGTGGAAACGGATGATTCGCTGTGGCAACCCCTAAACTGGGAACAGCCGAAAGGAGAAGAAGAAAGTAGATCCTTGTTTACATCGATGCATAACAGATTAGGAGAAAACACAAAAAGCAGTTTGTAACAAGATTGGTTAATCATAACATGTATTCACACAGAAAAGGTTCAATATGATTAAAACAAACCAAAGCTCACTTTTGTTAACTTTTTTAGTTCGATTCCTTTGGGCAAGTGAGAAAGCAACAACCGAACTCTATACCGGACCTATATATAGTGAACTGAAAAAACTGTCTGAGACCTGCTAAAGGAGGTGTGTCATGCACAGACAAGAATGAAACCATACGAAAGAGCAGAGTTTATTTTTATATTTGTTAAGTGTGAGGGAAGCGCAAGGTTCTCCAACAATTTCTTTATTAACTGAAGAGCAGGGGTCTTGCTCGGGCACTGAAGAGTAATATGGCTGTGGAGAGCCTCCCAGACCCAGCAACCACCGAAATTCTGAAAGAAAAGATCACACACTCAAGTCGCCGGAGAACGGACTTCACAGGATCATACAGGAACACAAGGTGGACATGTCTCATTGTTGATTGGGTAACGGTCAGACTAAAGGGGCGGTCATAAAACCAAAAAAATTCCATTGACTTGAATAGGATCGCATGCAACAATGTAAAAAGTTGAAGTTCCTGCTTACGCCGTGCGATTCCGCTCAGAATGGAAGGAACTTTGACCTCTGATTTTGGGTCATGTGATGCATCTCGAGCCACCAGATTGGTGAGGTCAGGTCTGTGAGCTTTTTTAAACACTCAGTAGGAAGCAAATGTACATTTTTAGGACATCAGAAATGCTTTAAAAGAGATTAGAGGGCATCCTGATATCATTTAGGTGAGCTAAATAATGAATTGTTTATTTTTTAGTGACGTTGTTTTGCGGACGAGCTCATATCTCATGTAATCGTGTGCTGTGAAATTTGGAATTGTTGCAGGAGTGGTGTAAAAGAGTGTGAGAAAAGTGGAGAATGAAGTCCTGGTCACATTACTCCTGAAAAATGCCAATTTCACCAAGTGAATGCAATGTTTTTGGAAGTCTGACTGCTCGATAAGAAGGGAGCTTGATTGGTGATGACACACAACACCTGATCATCAATCAAGAGGCAGCAGCTGCATGAAATCATGAGAAGAGCACATGAGGGATGGAAAGACACAACAATAGGAAAAAACAGTGACAGAACCTGACATTTTTACACAAAAACACAGGATGGTACCGAAGTAGGGAAAACCTGACTAGCATAAAAGGAGGACAGCTAAACTACTGTAATGGGGTCCATAAGTTGATCCAAAAACGGGTTTCAACTATCGATGGTTTCAGCTGTGATCTGTCTTGCAGCTTGTGGGAACTTTAATTATTGAATATACCGGTAACTCTTATATGACTCAATTCTTTTACAAGAATTTTATTGTTTACCTTTATCATTAGCTTTCATTGAAGCTATAGTAAACTATGTATTGATTTTTGTTAATAATTATAGAAATGTGTTTAATTTATAATTAACCTCTAAATGTTTGTTACATAATGTGATACTTCTGTTCTTAGCATATAGAATATAGAATGTGATTAGAGAGTAACTAGTGACAAGACTGAACATTAAATAATCAACAAATAGTTTGTTACATAGTGAACAAGAAAAAAGATACCAAGAGACAACACGATCTGAAGGGCTCTAAACCCTTCGTTGGACGAAGAAGCGTCAAACTCTTCTCGCCTTTTGACTAAATTCTCTTCTGATCCAGGTTCCCTCTCAATGGTTGGGTCTAGTTGAAATGCATGTTCGAGAGACCACATAACCGAATAAGGCTAGTCTTTCTGAGGCAGATCTTAAAGCAATCACATTTGTTGATTGTAATCCTTTACTACTTTTTGCTAAACAAAGCAACATTGTTAGATTCCGTAAATATATGTTAATAAATATATACAGAACTATTCACAATCTTACACTACACTGAAAAATAAAGCAGAACTAAGCCATAACTCACAGACAGACAGAGGAAAGCAACCCGAAGACTGAGAGACCATGTAATGAAAGCCGATCACATGACCAAAGTGGAAGGAATGGGAGAAAAAGGCATAAAATAAAGACAGGGAAGGATGAGACTATAACACTGGTCTTGGTACGATTTCAAACAAACTCTAGAGTGGTTCGCATGTGCTGAAAACATGATCGAACTCTGATCCGAATTAAAAACAAAATGAATACAGTCACCGTACTCGTTCATGTGTGGCAGTACGGGCTGGCGTTTGTTTGCTTATAAAGCAGCCTTTATCTTTGAGGTCAAACTTGGAGTAGTTTGTAATTTGAGCATTATAAGCGGTTGACAAAATGCCAAGGGTCAAAGCGGTGAAGTCTGTCCGAGTCTTCAGACATTCTCCGTAGTTTACTTCCATGTACACGCTTATTTTAACCATCGCCTGTATGATGTTACATGGCTGTATTTTCTGAGCAATCAGTGTGGGGATTAAATTATTTTTTTTTTACATAATTTTTTGTGATTAAATTTGATCATGATTTTAAAATGACAATAGCGTGGGGAGAGAGCAAATTTGTCACATACGCTCAACTCAAATGTACTGATTTTACACTAGTATAAACATCAATTTTCATACTAAGAATGATTTAATTCAAGAGAGAGAGAGGGAGAGAGAGAGAGAGAGAGTGAGCGAGAACAGGATGATTCATCCCAACTGTTCAAGAGTTTCACTCCCCCGCTACTCTGAACGTTCTGTCTCATTCCCTTTCTCTCTTTCACATGCACATCGACACACTGTGAGATTGTGAATGTCAGATGAGTATGTCTCGATGTGTCATGCTCTTTTATTCCTGCTCTCTTTTTGTGACTCGCTTTCTTCCTAAACCTTAGTAACCACTTTTATTGTGATTACACGCATAATCAGTAATAAATCGCGGCATGCTTGTGTTCATGTCATATAAGCATGTGAACCTATTTCATTTACTCGACTGCACTGATGTACAGTTTAATCCTTTTCTCCCTTGATTCAAGTTAGATTTTGATATATATTCTGTAGTGGTACGTGGCTCTGATTTTTACAAGATTCTCTTGTAAAAGCTGCACAAATACAAACATGCACAGAAAGCATTACGGACCAGTGAAGGTCTTTCAAGTAGGCAGCCCTTTGAGATGGACATTTTATTGCAGTAATAACACAAATAAAAGCATTTTGAGAAGTAAACATTTTGTGCTTCTCTTTTGTTGAAAATAGAAAGGTACATTGACCCTGAAAGGCAACAAACTGGTTGGAAATAGAATGAATGACGCTATCCACCTGTTGTTTAATTTTTAGGGTAGGTTTGAGGGAAGCATATTAAATGTATTTTTGGTTAAAGAAATATTATTATATAAGAGTTGTGAAATAATTTGCAAATTAAAATGTGCAATTGCCTTCAAGTTTCATTTTAAAGACCCCAAATCAGTGCCATCTTGTAATGAAAAGAAGGGATAGCCATTGAAGGTACAATACCTGTGATATGGCTTGTGTTTTTCAAAGTTCTGGCACAAAAGGGGGGCTTTTTGGGAGAATTGATGAATGTTTATTTTGTCTCAACACTTTTGTTTTTGTTATAAAACATAACTGTTCATTTTCATTTTTTTATATTTTTGCAGTGGAATTATTGAGAAATATAATGAAAAATATTAGTTAAAAAAAATTATATATAATATATATATATATATATATATATATATATATATATATATATATATATATATATATATATATATATATATTTGCGGTTCTTCTAAAAAATATATCAAACATAGTTTGATAGTTTTAAAGGTAAGTTATTAGAGGTGATTATTAGAGGTTATTAGAGTTATTAAATAGTAAAGCAGTTAAAAACATTCTTAATATCTAAGCATTCTTAGATCTGCTCAAAAGTATTACTTTGCACTTTATAACCTTAACATATAGCCCAAATATGAGATCCATCTCCTCAATATCATACACACACCTCAAATTCCCATGACTTTCAGCTCTGAGTCTGAGAGAAGAGGAGGAGAGCTGGGTAATGATGGCCAGTTCATGATGGATATATTTGGTAAGAAGTGTAGGTGGAAACAGAGAAGGCGGTGAGCCAGTAAACTCAAGAAAACCTTGAGATCAAATCTGCTCTAATCCCTTGAATAATAAAGAATAATTAGCTTGCAAGAAATTCAGAGTTTACAGAGTTTATTCTGGCTGACAGCATGTCACATGAGCTAATTATAAAAGGTTCTTTTAAAGCATTGTGCAAATCAACTCAGCTATAGCTTCGTTTTTAAATATGACAGTTATCAAATAAGCATAGATAAAATAAAGATTATAGTAGATCCTTTTTTTAATTACAATCCACAAACTTGTAAGTGCATTCATTAATAAACACATGAATAAATGATAAACAGATAGCACGCCATTGTGAATGGCAGAGTCACATGCTAATGATGAAGAGCAAAGAGGAAACATGTGAGATTTTATTCTTGGTACTTTGTCCCCCCAGCCTTCAGGGACTGTCTGTTTGCACAGACTCAGAGAGTAATGCCATGGGCATTCATCAAATATCTGGCTTCCTCCTTTGAAACACATGCACTAACATCTCCAGTTCCACAAACACGGAGAATGTCACCAGTGATTCACCAGGCCTCACATCATAGGGTTTTTTTCAGCTGCATATGTTAGCACCACCCAATGGTCAACAAACCATAAGGGTTCCTGTTCAACATCTGACGCAGGAAGATGAAAACATCACGATTTCTGAAAATAATCCACTGATGACCAGTGTGCCGTATCCAGAAGGGGTTTTTGCTTCCTGGTAAACAAGCTCCAATTGCGGGGGATTACATCAGAAATAGTAATTAACGTCTATGACAATTTTTTTTTGCGCCCTACTTTAAATTCCAACAACCAAAACTTGTCACAGTAAATAAAGGTTAACTTTGCTACACAAAACTTTCAGGTTTGTCTGGTTTATGCATAGTATCCTTCAGCCACTTAGTGTTTTGTAAATTAATTACATCATTTCCTGTAGAAGAGAGATTTTATAAGATCTGATGATGTTGAAGGAAGTCTAATTCATTTTCCAACCCGTGTATCCCCTTTCAGGGTCACAGGGGTCTGCTGGTGCCTATCTCCAGCATATATTGGGCGAGAGGTGGGGGTACACCTTGGACAGGTCGCCAGTCCAACGCAGGGCAACAATTATCCTAACCGTATGTTTTTGGGATTGCGGGGGAAGCCCACTCAAGCACGGGGAGAACATGCAAACTCCTTCCAGGAAGGTCACCGGCGAGCCTTGAATTGACAACTTTCTAACTGGAAGGCCACAGTGCTACCCACTGTGTTGCCTAAAAGAAGAATCTCTATATTCCACCCAGATTTTTTTTATACACTTTAGCTTTAGCACTTTAGCTTCACGTAGATCATTGATTGCAATTAGACCATTAGCAATTTGGTTTACAAGGAAAACACCACATTGTTCCTACTCAGTGCTTAACACTTAGAAGTATAGGGCCTTTTTGAGCATTTTTACATGGTGTTTCTATAACAAAGTTCAGGAGGAGCTTCCTCGAACAACAGGCAATTAAATCTTAGTCATTTTAATCACGTTTTAATTTGAATTACTTTGCAAATTATGTTATAACTCTTGAAATGTTCATTTAAAACCAAAAATGTTAAAACTAATAACATATTTGAAATCAAAATTAAACAATAGATGTGTTGCATCATTCCTTTTTAATTCAAAGCAGTCTCTGTGGTTGGCACACACAGTGTGTGGAGAAACTACTAACTGGTTTAACTGTTTTAAATCAACATTAAGCTGTAATACGAACAGAATATGAAACATTGATATGTTCATGGTTTATGTTGTCAGTAACTATACTCCATTCCAGTGTAATGGAACTAAGCTTATAAAATATAAACCATTCATTCTCCTCCGGTCTCACAACTCGAAGCCAAGAGTCAGGTTGTAATATTTGCCATTAATATGGAAGTTTACTGGAATAAGACAGATATTAAACTGTTGAACCTGACAAATAATAATCAAAGTATAATGTACAAACAAAGCATAGTGGGAACTAGTCAATGAATGATCTCATATTTAGGAGGGAAAAAGACTAACACAATGCTTTTTCACCTCAGCGAGTCTTTTAATGGGAGCATGGAGGTGAGGAAGCAAAGCAGGCACCTTCCAGGGGATGTGAAACAAAGTCGACAGCCCTGACTTTCACCTCTGCAAACGCTGGCAGCTAACACACCCCCTCTGAGATGTACTCTCACACACAAGCACACAAACCAGTAAAGGCTTCCACAGGAGCCACAAATTACACCTGACTCACTAAAAAACCTGGCCTTGATTACGAAAACCAGTGGGCTTGTTTTTATTGCTCTGGTGCTGGTTTGATGCTTGCTTTGTATGCGGCAGAAAAAACCTACAGCTTTTCAGTGAGATTGATTTTACCTTGAGTGGCATGCTAGACAAACAGCACCTCGACCTGCTGCTGTCAGCTCGGGAGAATTACTGCCCGAAGCTCATGTGGACATGCTGTACTGGCTTACCTTATGTACATGTGTCTATGTCTCCTTTAAAAAGACTGAAAACAAGCTAAAGAGGCATGTTGATCTTTTCTGACCAACATATCAGCCTGGTCAGGTTTGAGAGGCATCGACCTAGCTAAGGCTTTTTAAACACAGATGTCAATTCAGCTGTTAACAAATGAAGGATCTCCTGGTAAGATTCTAATGTGAACACCTAAAAGTATACGTGTCCAAGGCAGCGTGAACAAATCATTCCATCAGCATGGAAATAAAGGGTTGCTGCAAAAATTGAATTGTGCCGAGGATCACAACCACGAATGGTGCCGAGGATCACGGAGGGTTATTGTCTGGTCCCCAGACAAACTACAGGGTGAATTGTGTTTTGTTATGTTTACATGAACATTCAAAAATGTTTGCTAATAAAAACCAAAAGACTACCTTTTTTGTGCATTTCTCTGCAGAAAACTGCATTTACATGATCCTTGGGGTTTAAGAAAGTGATGCCACAAGCGAAAAATCCCACTGTTCTGCCATTTTCTGATGCTAATACGCCTGATGTGTCTTTTATCTGCTGCAGTATCCACATGGAAAGAAACTATATGAGGATATTTGGGGTGTAATGATAAACTCTGCTTACGATACGATACATACCTCAATATTATGTCCACTATACAATATGCATCACAATATTTTACAACACTATTTTTAACCAACTATTGAAACTGTTTATGAAATTAAATTATAAAAACCATTTGTGGAAAAAAATTAATTTAAAACATTTTGAGATCACAAAGTTTAGAAGGCTAGATCTAATTTGAATTTGAGAGCATTTGATACAATCCTTCCACTAGGAGGCAGTGTTAATATTTGCATTGAGCCATCACTCTAGAGCAAATTTTTTCATCTTTCCCATTGAAATTGTGAGTAAAGGATAATTGTCTCCTAATAAATATGACATAAAACAAGAAGACGAGGTAAAGAAGTTTCAGAAGAGACTAGAACCACAATCACTCCACGAAGCAAATACACTTCAGCTCCCTGATGATATCTCCCAGTAGCTCCAGATATGTATTGTTTATTGTGCCATGGCCCAAGAGGATATATGTGCATATATGAAACTGATATACAGTACATATGCATTTATTTTATATATGTGTCACCTATATTGAAAACCTATATCAAAACCTATATGTTTATATAGGTTTTGTCCTTGTGGTTAAGTTCCCTTGGCCAACAACATTGTCTCTTTCTCTCATCCCACACCCCCAGTCTACGTCGAAAGCTTTGTCTAGGAGAGACCTTGTTGATGCACTATGACTACATTGCGTGTTGTTGCTGTTCTCAATTTGCCATGAGTTTGGCTCTTCCTCAACCAGTTTTCGCCTCCTACACACCTGTTGCTGTTTCAGTGACTGAGTTTCAACCTACTTGTGACACTGATTGCCACCTTTTGCACCTGAAGATTAGCACATGTAAGACTAATTTTTTCTTGATTTCTCACAGGAAGTAATGTCACAAGCAAAAATTGGCATCAGAGCTACATATAGGAAACTGAACTGTTGAACTTCATGGTTTGTTTACAATACCTGAGAATGCAGCAATCCTTTGTTTTCTGGAATCAAGGGCATTATTTTCTTAGCCTTTAACCTAACAAATCATTGAGTTTACTACTGCCACTAAATGTTACTTCCTACTGCATCCACAGAAAGAACTGGATAACCAGAACAATAAACCAATAACAGAAACCCATATTTACTGATGTCCATGCAAATGCACTTGTTAACTTTATTACATTTAAAATCTGCATCTAGGCACCGTTCAGAATTTTCAGTCACCAACAGAATAAACCGCTCAACATCCATGATTTTTTGATGTGGCCCTACCATCTTCAGACTGGGCAATTGCATCAATAGTTCCTTGAGCCAGACGAAGCTGATGCAAATCTCACTTCGATATCTGCAGGACTTTAATCACAACCAGTAAGTACAATGATAACAGCTGAAGTAATAAAATCGTCCAAGTCCTTAACCAAATTCCCTTTACATTTGAACTTGAAAAATGTATATAAAATGTGATGGAGTCCGAGGCTGATCAACTGCCCTGCTCTCTTCCTGCGCCTCCAGCCCGGGAATCCAGATGCCACCGGACCACTCAGGGTGAGGGCATCCGGGGAACTCCCTCCTGCGCGGCCAGAGACAAGTAACTCTCCATTTTAATTATTTGTGATGGCACCATACTTTAATAAACACGTCCCGTGCAGCACCAATCTGAGCATGTATGTCTTTGTCTCTCTCGCCACCTGCTACAAAAGTTTTCATTGCTGTTCGTTAGTTTACCCAAGAGTTGTGCAGTAATTGGGAGCAGCCATGCACTGCTACACACAGTATGCAATCAAAGCAGTCTAAAAGTTTATCACAATTGGTTATATCAAGTAAAGGAGGGTTTTTTTTAAACGAATGAGCCGCAAAAATCATTTGAGAGTTTTTGTCAAATCCTGTAAAAATTAACGCAATTAAACATTTAGTTGGAGACTCCCAAAACCAAACAATAAAGCGTTTAAAAATAAAAAATGATCTTACACAGGTACAGTTAAATAGTATGATTTACTAATAACAGCGATTACTGCCTCTGATGTCACACATGAATTATGTTCTGGAACATTTTTTTTAATAAACAGGTTTATCAAAGTGCAAGCATCTGTTGTAAAAGCATTACTTATTTTTTAATAAAAACAGCACACCAGTTTGTGTTCCGTGTACCTGAAGCTGCAATCATACAGAAATCATGCGGATGGCACAAAATGATCCAAGCAAACATTTTAAAAGGGGAAGTTGCTAATGTCATCAGTGTGTCTGAACACAGTGAGCCAGTAGATGAATGTTTCTTAATCTTTAATGTAACATTCATTCAAGAAAAAGTCATTTTGCAAGAGCACTCTGTTCATGGCCAGTAAAACCAACAAACATCTTGAAAATTATTAAAGTTAACCCTAGGCCTTCTTGAGCGTTTTTTTACTACTTTACAATTTGCTGTAATACATTACCTTTACCTTTTGTGGAAATAGTTAATAGAATTTTTTAGCGCAACCCCTTCTTTTTTTTACTAATATTTTTTAATTACATTACAGTGGTTCCCCGAGATACGAATGCTTCGAGTTACAAAAATTTTTGCGTCTCGTGCTTCGAGATATGAAGAAAAATTTGAGATATGAACAAACACAAGCAGTTCTGTTTGCATGAAACGTTACTTGATTTTTATATGTAAAATCTGTTTTGAGATACAGATTAATTTCCTATCTCAGGGTACCACTGAACACAATAATTCCACAACAAACCTAAAATTGTAAAAAAAAAAAAAAAAAAAAAGCTGGAGGATTTACGAATTATTATTTGGTCTCAACACTACAAATCTCACACTCCTTACTCTTTATGCTCAACTGCTCAGAGTTCATAGCAATAGAGGAATGAGAATGACCAGTGTGGAATAATTCTCATATTAAGTTCTCTTTTGTCCAAAAGTTGCAGATGCTTCAGTATTACACACTGTAATGTGCCGAAGTAGGAACAGAGGACCCAAATGAAAGATACTTAATGCCGGGTTTCAGACACACATTGTGTCCCAATACTTAGTTAACATTTAGTTGGCTGCATGTGTTTACAATAAAATATTATTTAAAATAAAAATATGTTTTACAATTCGCCTATCACTACCAGCATTTAAAGCTTGAATATACTGTCCTTAAAAAAAAAAAACTTGTTACTTACATGTAATTACAAATTCAAGTGTGTTTTGTGTTGATTCTAATGAAGAAAAAAATGCAAAGCATTGTGGGATATCTGAAGTCCTGAATTCAGGAGAAAGTAGGTTGCATTTCAGGGTGCATTTTAAGGACCCTTCGAGTTTTGCCGAAATGAGACAACCTTGGCGCACCGTTGTGACGTAAGTGGCCTTAAAATATGCACTTGGGAGGATGTACACTTCTGGATTGGGACACAGCAACAGTCTTCGTAAAGCAGCAGTACAACGGTGAGCTAGGAGCACGCAGGACAGTGGAGAGCCTGCCAGTTCCTGACTAAGAAAAGTGTTGATTAGAACACAACGCGTGGCAGGTGTGTGTTCTAATCAAACAGCAGCAGCTGAATCAGATGAGGAATGGCACGCACACTGAGGAGGGGGAATATTTAACAACAGACAAATATAAATTAGGACCTAACACACATTCCAGCTCCAAACACATGCTGGACATTAAACTTCACGGCCGTCTAGAGCTTAAATGAAAGATTTTAAGCTCAATTTTTCAAAAGACTACAATTAATTTGTCCCTTTTTTATGGTTTGAGCAGAGAACAAGATATTGAAAAAACAAACTATTTTGCAGTTGTTTAAAAATAAATCCTGAAAAACTAGAAAAAAAAAACCTAATGTTCTACGGTGGACTGGGGTTTTTAGAGGAAGCACTATGGAACCCTGAGACCCTGACGAAGGTATGAAAATGAATGATTTTCTTAAGGAAGCTTGGGGAACCTCAAGCATAGCTATTAAATGGGAAGAGCTTTAGCTACTGGATCATGTTTATGGTTAGACCACATCTATTAAATTCAGAGAGGTGAACGTTGGAAACGCTGTGCCCCTGTGATCCCTAAATATGTTGACTGTGGCAAATGAGCAGCAAGTGTTGGAATGGTGATCCATCCAATGTTGGATTTAATTTCACCCTTTCTCTACAGAAACTTGCCCGTATACAGCCCAACATAAGGACACTGCATATGTTTGTCCTCTTCTAAAAAAAGAAGTGGTTTCTGGACTCCGATATTGGCTCATCATGATGGCAGGGGAAAAAAAAAACATCCAATCAGATGGTGTTCCCAGCTGTCAGAGAAGTATAGGAGCCATCAAACATAACACTTTTATGGCATGTGAATGAAGGGGTGGAAAGACTCCCTTCTAGGCCAGAAAGGTTACCATAGCGACTGTCTTTGCATTGAATCAATATTACAATCTAAAAAAAAGGCATGCAATTCAGCTGTAGCACAGAAAAATCCAAGAAAGCATGCCAGGCAGCCTAACGCAGGCTAAGCTTGATTTGTAAATTTGTTGACAGCTTGGATTTGAATAATCTCCTTTTTTCAGCTTGCAAAGAAAAAAAACAGACATTTCTGGCTCTGTAGGCGCTGATCAAGTCCTGCCCCACTTAAACTCCATGGATGTTCACAGTTTAATTAAACAAAATGCATTTAAACGTTTTTTTTAATACACAGGTTCATTTATGTGTAATTTTCCCCTCTATTAATTTCAGGCATCACCTGTTTTCATTTTAAAGCCACATTGTGTCTTCAATAAGAAATGAAGACACAGAGAATAAGGATGTCCTTCTTGTACAGACACAGGGAACACTTATTCACTGCTCAGATACACACAAACACATCAGGATGGGCTCCACCAATGGCAGCCCACACTTGTGCCAAAAGGAAGGGTTTCCAAGGATACCCCATCCCCCAGTCTCAGTCGCCTCAACCTGAATGTCAAACAGCTAATAAACGTGACTTGAACAGCTCTGTCAGCTCATAACACTCTCTGCGTGTTTTCATCATCCCCATTTAGATCTGATCTAAAAAAAAAAAAAACATCCTGTTCCCTTCCATGAAGTGCTTTGATGATTGATGGGTACAAACGGGTGTTCTATATGAGTCTATTCATAAAACATGTAAGTCTGTCCATTAAATAATTTAAAAAAATGCTTGGCTACTATTTCTAATGGCCTCTCTTGTCTATTGTGGAGTGCCACAGGGATCCATTCTTAGTCCAATTCTGTTCTCCGTCTTTCTGCTAGCTCTTGGCTTGATTTCTAATTCCACTTTTATGTGTAGGACTGTCAGAATTATGTTCCATTATGAAAACATTGAGTGATGTCCTTTGTCGCAGGGTGGCAAGTGAAGACATAGTTTTGTATCCAGTGGCATTTTTATTGACAAATGTCAACAGATGATTAACACAGCATCTATTGTCCACCATACACAGTAAAATGCTAAGAGTTAAATTAACTCTACTCGGAGTATATTTGGTCCCACTCTATATAGAGTTAAACCGACTCTGAGAAAGAGAAATCTAATAATCTGTTTTCTTCATGTTTTTCCAAATCTGCATGGAAAATGCAAACTAAATATTAACTATTCAGAGAGGGACCAAGTCCACTCCAGAAAGAGTAAAATCAGACAAAAATAGACTGGTTAGTTCAAATAGACTTATTTAAATAACTCTCCTTCAGAGTTGGTTTAACTCTATATAGAGTGGGACCAGATACACTCTGAGTAGAGTTAATTTAACTCTTAGGATTTTACTGTGTACTGGTTGTGTAGTAGGTGGGTGGCTGTAGAGAAGTTACCCAGGAACCCAGACCCCATGCCATGCTGCTGTCAGGTCCCGGTCACTGGGATTTGCATGCTGTACAAGCCTAGCGCTTGATTTGCTGGAATTGTTGTTTATATAACAAAGTTCAGGAGGAGCTTATTAGGACTATCCTATTATCAGCCCCTGCCTCCAATTATTACATGTTCAGAGATTTTTTTCTCTGCTGTCGTCTTATTCTTTCCTGGTTTCCCTGTGTGGCGCAGAGTGCATCTGAGTGTCCTTCCATTAATGTTTCCTCGACCGAAACGAAGAGCACCCTGCTGAGAAGAATCTCAGTTCGGATCGATGTCTAGAGGCCTTCACTTGCTGTTTCACATTGTTTTCAAGTTGTGACTCCCTACTCTCATTTCCTAACTGTGTCTAGCCTCAGCTCTGTTATCTTCTGGTGCTAATCTACTCTGTCGTCGTCATCTGTCTCATATCAACTCCGAGCATGCTCCTGTATTGTGTCATAGTTTGTTAGAAAGCCTGTGTTCATTTTCCTGCACCTCCTTGTTTATCTGTCATTAATTACCAATTAAATCCATGTTGCACTGGCATCCTGTGCCTTATAGATTTGTTTCATGCCCTTTTTATTTGTCTTCAACAGCTTTCATGACAACAAATTGTCTTTTCAGCTTTACAATCTTTCCAGGTCATCTGATCAGTTTCCCATGAAAAAAAAAAAACAGAGAACCACTCATAATTGAAGAGGGGATATTCCCTTTTCAATACTAAAACCATTCTCGTCAATCTTTTCATTGCACTTTCAAGGTTGTTTACATATCTACCCAACATCTGAACAATGTAAATGGTGAAGCTTGCTGTAAAAAGCTCTACAAATAATAACATTTAGCTCTAAATACCCGAGAGGGCACCTTGAGGCTAAAGCTATTGAGTCAATGTACTTCTTGAGAGGGATAATCTCTATTCCCTTAGGAAACGTGGAGATAATCCAAGCATATATCAGCCAGATGCCTCCAGCTCTTTAAAAAGAACACATTTATGAAGATGTGTTTTAAGCATAGACTTCATAAAACTATTGATCCCAGGGGATTTTGAAGATAAAAGTCAAACCCAGATGTTTCCATCTTTTACAGTAAGTCAAAATTGAGCAGTAAGGCGAGAAATGAGAGGAGCCAAGATGACGTAACCAAGATGTTTGATTTTCACTTTAATGTAAGTTGTCATGAGGGCATGAGCTTTATTTGGGCTGGAATATTGGGCTCTTTAACACAGTGACTTGCTTCAATTTGGGACCAGTCAGTTGCTTTCCATAATTGTTTCAGACTCAGAGCAGAAAGATGTCATCCAAAATGTACAAAGAAAAAAAAATTGAACAGAAAACTTTCTATAGAAGCTTGCCTGTGGCTCAGTCAGTAGAACATTCTGCTCGCAACGCAAAGGTTGTGGGGTCAAAGCCAAAACTGACCGAATGTGTTCATTCCTTAGGATAAAAGCCTCTGCATAAATGTAAATGGGTCAAACCAGAAATTTTTGGTTAAAGGTTAAATACAGTAAATGGTTGACCCAAAACATATTAGAGACCAGAACAAGTTCGACCAAACTAGTTTTAGACTATTTGCACTGTTTACCCCATCTTGCACTATTTGTACACTAGTACCACCTCACCGACCCATGTGGTACCTGTTACTATCACATCATTACACTGTTCCATCCGTTCACATAAGGTTTACTGTTACATCCACCACTCATTTTATGTTCTGTTCATTGTATGTCGTGTCATGTCTTTTATGACATGTCAATTTAGTTTATTCACCTTAATTTTATGTTAGTTTTATCTTGTTTCATGTAAATTATTATTATATGCACCAATCACTAAGGCAAATTCCTAGTAATGAGAATCCCCTTCACTTACATGGCAATAAACACGATTCTGATTCTGATTTTAGGATGCTGCAATAATGGTTCACAATTCTAATTGTCTGTGTGTCAAGTACAGATAAAAAAGTAAAATTTTTTTGGCAAAATATATTTAAATGTTAAATTCTACCAAAGGTGTTGTCTGTATATTGATATTTCTACTTGGATTATCGATGCGAACAAAAAATGTCATATGGTGTGACACAAATGTGACAAAGAAACCGCTTGTTAGCGATGAAACGTAATTATCAGTAGAACACAAGGAAATTTGTATCAAATTGGTACCATTGTCATAAAGTTTACGAGAATTCATAGAAAATATTTTAAAGGATTTGTGGAGTGATGCCCTCCTATTGCGTGATGTTTAAGAAAAAATAAGTTTCACATGAAAATGTTAAATGTCAAAAAAGACATGATTAAAATGTTTGAGGAAGTGAGTCGAGGAAAATTCATAGTAATTTTTTGAAAATATAAAGTGACACTTTGATTTAAGATATTGACGGAGGAAATTTTGGATAAGTTTATTCTTGGTTTAAATTGAGTCATATTTACGATTGCTGTGTTTAAATTTTTATTATACTTTCAGAGTTTGGTTGTGGGAGAATTCGTGTTTCCTGGGTCACATTACTTTGCCACGCCCCATTAATGACATGTCTTTTATAAAAGTAGCTCATGTGTTAGCATGCTAAGAAGCTCGATCTGGCTAAGATGCTCCTCTCGTGCCTCAGAATCATGACTAAGTGGCAGTTAAATGTATTAATTTGGTAATTGTGTGTATTTTTCTCACTTTTTCCTACATATGAAGCTTCTGGGAAGATTTACAGTGATTTTTGGATTGTTTGTGTGTTTGTAAGAATTGCTTTGGTGCACACACTTGTTTCCTACAGTCTCACACTTCCCTGCATGTTAATAAACCTGTGGACCTGAGTCATGTTTCCAGAGTTTGATGTCAGGAAAGAGTTTATCTGGCAGACAGTGTATAGTGCACACTATACCGAAGACTGCACAACAACATTTAATAGAACATACATTTGAAATTTAAGAGTAAGGACTACACAGAAAAAATGAATTCACACATTAAAAGTACTAAAAAAAACTACTTTTTCCAGCTTTTATGTCAACCACCCATATGTACATTCTAGCAGAATCATTAATTAAAGTCTTGATGTTTCTATTTTGAACAACCAGCCACTAGGCATTTACAGAGAGTAGTTTCAACTAAAAGACACTGAGAAACACGGTCAATCACTGTGTTTAGAAGCTCCCATTTGTGTTTTTGTGTACATAACTTCACCATTTGGTGAGTGTTCGGTTCATTAATCTGTTTCTCTGGCCCAGTGGGGTGCTCGACAGTCACGGAGCAGTTATAATGCAGGCAAATGATGTGCATCTCAAGCCGGCAGACGGAATAAACAGACTCAGATATCGACCCTGTTGAACTATGGGATTTTTCTCAGAAATGCTGGCTGAAAACAGAATATAGTCTGAAATTGCTTCTTTGAATCTTATCTCAAATGGTTCTTCTATTGCTGAGAGACAATGAGGAAATAAATAATGCAAAAACATTTCAATAGGCATAAATTAGAAATATACATGCTCATTTTACTTTCATGATTATTCTGCAAACAAAGAATACTTCCAAAACCGGAAGTGTTAATCATTTATTTTGATTACGTACCAAAACTAAATGAATGAACAAAAGTTAAATTTAAATCAAATTAATTTTTGGTACATCCATCTTGCCTTCAAAACAGCAGCAATTCTTCTAGGTACCCTTGTACACCTGGAACTCAAAAGCTGGCATGAACCAGTTACACCGGCGTGTACCGGAACTTGCCGTGTACCAATCACAAAGGCTATTTTGAATTAAGTATGACATTTTGATTTTAAATATAATGTGTAGGTTTCAATGTCACTAAAACCAGATGTACTATCCAGAGATTTGGCCGCAGAATCCCTGTCTTCGACTGCCACCCATTCCACAATTCCACTTATGACCCTTCCTGCTGGTGGTGTGCCCACGGGAGGTTAGGGTGGAAGGCTCCTTTCGAGTTGGTGAAAAGATCCTGCCTCAAGTGGAAGAGTTCAAGTATCTTAGGGTCTTGTTCTCAATTTATTGGTCATTCTACATTCCCACCCTTACCGTGAGCTCTGGGTCATGACCGAAACAATGAGTTCCCAGATACAGGTGGTTAAAATGAGTTTCTTCTGTATGGTTGCTGAGCGGTCCCTTAGAAAATTGTGAGGAGCTCAGTCACCCAGGAGAAACTCGGAGTAAAGCTGCAGTTACTCCACATCGAGCGAAGCCATCAAGTAGTACAAGGAAGTACAATACTTGTGATATGGCTTGTGTTTTTCAAAGACCTGGCACAAAAAGTCTCAACACTTTTTAGCGATAAAACAAGCACACTTTTTGCAGTAAAAAAAATACAAAATGTAATACTCTGAATTGTATTTTTTTTTACAGTTTCAGGTTTGTTGTGGAATTATTGTCTAACGTAATAAAAGATGCTTAACAAAAAGAACATGAAGTTGCACAAAAAATGAAATACAGCATTGCCACAAAAATGTTTTAAAGGACATTTATTTGCATTTTTTTTTTACAAAAATATTTACAAAGGCGAGGAGATCTATCTAGTTTCATGGTGTGAGGAAAAAAACTTGGAACTCAACGGTAACACGACAAAGGAAGTCATTGTGGATTCAAGGCATGCTTGAACTGCTGTCGATTGAATTCTTTGGAATCCACATCTCAGAGGATGGTCACCTGGTCTCTGAACTCCGCTGTCCTGATCAGGAAGGCATACCAGCCCCTGTATTCTCTGATGAGACTTAAAAAGTCCCCTCTATGCTATGGAATATTACCAAACTTTTACCGCTGTACAATTGAACTGCATCTCAGTGTGGTACAGCAGCGGCACAGTGTCAGACTTTAAAGCCCTTCAGAGAGTGGGGAAAACTGCCCAAAGAATCAATGGCATTCAGCTTTCCATCTTAGAGGAAATTTACAAGAAACGATGTCTGCAAAGAGATTTTTTTTGCACTTCTCTCATCGGAAAGACGCTATCGTTATCTTAAAGCTTCGTTCATGAAACAGCTTCGTTCATGTAGCTCATACTGCACTGAACAGTTGATTACATAATGTTACTCACATCTGCATTGCACTTTTTGCACAATGCACTACTTTTATTATATTTCATTCTCATGCATTTCTACACACTACATTTATTCATACCAGTTAATTTGCTATTTTAAACATGCCAGCTTCTGGTTGGATTCTAACTGCATTTCATTGACTGCAATCTTATCAAAGCAAAATGTAGAAAATCTCTCAAAAAGGTTAATGATTTTGACTGTTGCTGAATAAATGCATGGCATATCATCCACCTCCCTAGTGGAATTGCATGATGGATGGATCTGCCTGTATTTCTCAGTTTCATTAATCCTGACCAAATCTCCAATTCCATTTTCGGAAGTTCAGCCCCAGATGTTGAAGGAACCTCCACCATGCTTCTCTGTTTTCTGCAGACGTTCATTATTGTACTGCTCTCCTGCAATTCAGCTAACAATTTAACATTTTTTCTACACCCCAGATTCTATATTTTCCTGCATACTTGAGTCGCTTGCCCTTTGCCTGCAACTCTTCAATGAAGACCACTTCCAGGCCAGACTTCTCTGGGCAGTTAATGGGTCCCACTGGTTTCTGTCACTCAGATGGTGCTGCCGGACATCTTTGAAAGTGCAATTATCCTGATGTGTCTTGCCTCTGCTGCACACATTTCTTTGGACGGCCACTGCATCTACGATTCTCTGCATTTTTTATTCTTTTTCAAAAGTGCTTGAACAGAACATCTTAGAAATGCGAGTCTGCTTTGAAATCTTTGTCTGGGAGAGACTTTGTTGATGCAGTAAAACTACCATGTATAAAAAGAGTCCTCCTACCCAGCTGTTTCTGTTATAGTTCATGACTGGGTTTCTTCCTAAGTGTGAAATCGATGAGCATTAGCAGCTGTTTGATAAAAATGGTGAATCGTGCACCAATCATAAAGCTATAATCCATGGCTTTGTGATGGTGTACCTATTTGCACTGGTTTCAAGGAAAAGGGCACACCAAATATTGATTTGATTTTCGTTTTGCAAATGTAAAAAAATAAGCAATCATTATGTTTATTTCTGGAAGCATTCTTTGTTTACCGTATTTTCCCCAAACGTTACACAATACTGAAAGCAACTTCTGTTGCACAGGATCCTGTATGACGCTCTTCCTTGGTAAACATCTTCCAAGAATCTCCCTTCAGCTATTGATTGAGAATGAATGTGCCATTTGCGGCCGCACCGAAAGAGGACAAAGGGTGATTGTCGTCTTTGCTTCAGCATAGCTTACATAATCTCGAAATTGCTTCCTTCCTCTCATCACATCCAATGTTCTCTTGTGCCCTCTGGGGTGGTGAAGTCAAGAAACAGAGACAGTTTGTATGTATGACATAAGACCGTGTCATCTTTAATCTTAAAAGGGGCAAAGCTTCGGGCATAAAATCACAGCAAATATTCAGTACACTCAATACAAAGGGTATAGTGGATTAAACCCCGTAACTGAGGTGCTGGCTAATTCATCAGTTCGCATAGAGTGGAGCTGTGGACTTGTAATCAATGGCATCACAGAGGGGAGATGTGGGTAAGCCTTGTGAACACAATCATATTTTTATGGTTTTGGCCATGCTCGGACAAACAGCCTCTGCTGTTATGTGTCCACACTGGTCTGATAATCCTGTCCAATGCGAACATTTCTACTAGGGACTGTAAATGTAAAAACATCCATAGAACATTTCATAAAAAGCTTTTAGAAGAAAAAAGGTCTTCTTCTTCGTTCAGCTAAATAAGACACATCGCCCAGGTGCTGGCACGGATTAAATACTGCAGTGAATATCCCTCTTTTAGTGTTGCCATGTGTCATACAAATACCTAATACTTTTTATACTAAAACAGGGCCATGTGCTGGGATAAAATCCAAATAAGGATCACCCATTTCTGACTTTTCTGACTCCCAAGTGTCTTTCCTAGACATTAAATGATTCAATCTTAGCACTTTTTTGCTCGGGTAATAGTTGTAACCCATTGCTAAATGTACAAACACTTTGTTACATTTACCAGCACCAATGTCCAAATGCAATCTTTATGCATTTCTCTATTTCAATCCTTACGTGTTTTCCATTTCTTATGTTTTTTTTTATTATTATTTGATTTGTTTTATGTGGTTATGTTTTTATTACAATAGAGAATTAATTAACTCTTTATTTTTTATTTTTCATACAGCCGTCTTGCTGGATTTGTGTGATCTATATGCTCTTCTCCCACTGTCTTAACCTTTAGAAAGGCATTTTGGGGTATTTTTCAATTTGCTCTAATTAACTATTAAAACATTTTTTGTGGCAATGCTTGATATCTTTTTTTTAGTAGAACCCCCCTTTTTTTACAAATATTTTTTCACTACAGTACACAGTAATACCACAACAAACCTGAAATTGTACAAAAAAAACAATTCTATTAACAGTTTATTTTGTTATTTTTATTAAAAATTTGAAAATTTGTTATTTTCAGTGCGAATTAACACTTTTTATGTTTATAACAAAAAAACTATTTTGAGACAAAATAAAAATTACAAATCTCCCAAAAAAGCAAAGACAATGTCAAAAGAATGTGAAAGTTGTTTCAAACACCAGACAAACATCTCCAGAAACTTATACACTGTTTTATTCAGCCTTTTTTGTGCCAGAACTATGAAAACACAAGCCACATCCAAGGTCTTGTACTTCTAAGGGTTATCCCTTCTTTTCACCACTAGATAGCACCAATTAGGGGTATGTAAAATGAAACAGAAATACAATTGCCCATTTTCTTACATTTTAGGGTTAATTAGAGTCATTTCTCACATTCTAAAGGTTAACATTATGTAAAGAACTTTGATTTATTTCATTAACGTGTGTGAACTGTGCTCAACAAAAAAGTGAGTGTCTTATAAATGTATAAATGTAATTGTAAATGAAAGATAATTTTATGTTTTAATTTCACTCTTTCTGACTTAAAACATACAGGCATGTACACACACACACCCTCCCCGCACGCACGCAAGCGCACACACACAGCCATGCACACACACTCAGTGAAGACAGCTAACTGAAGAAGGGGGTGGACTGGGATGACACTTGCAATCCATTAAATCCCTCCTGAGATCTGTTCAAACCTGATGCCAACTACAAAAAAAAAAATAGTCTGAACTACTTCATTACAACAAGAGTCCTGCTGCCAAGCATTAAGAAATATTTTTGTCAAATTTTAACTAGTATGAAGACAACATTGTTAGTACCTGCAAAGAAAATTGCACTTTTTTTTACATTTCCTAAGTTGTGCTTTTTTAAGCAAAGCATTTTAAGATTATTATGTTTATAATCCATAGAGAAATAAATGTATTTCTTCACCAGAAGAGAATTGTGCTTTGTGTTGTATCATGCTAGAAGACGAAATTTTCTTCCAGACTGTCTTGATGTCATTTAAGATATTTTCTTTATAGATTTAATTTTTCCTGTTCTCGTCAACCCTGATTAAATCCCCAGTACCAAATGCACTGAACATCCCCAAAGCATCGTACTCCCACCACCATGTGTCACTTAACAAACTTCATTCTGTTTGGAGATGTCTATTTTTAGTTGGCAACCTCAGAATGCTTTCCTGTGCAGAGCACACATCGTTGAGACATCAATTCCAGACTTGCCTTAGTCCTTCACTAAAGTCTGGACAGCTTTTCTTGGGTCTTTAGAAAGCTTTCTTTCCAATTTGTTTGAAATCTTTCACATTCTGCCTCCGCTGTGTTGGTCTCTCTAAACTTCTCAGTGATGCTTCTCCCTGCAATTCTCGACACTTGAAATTTGATAAACTCAGATATCCTTCGCCATCTTTGTGAGTATTGACAATTATTTCTCTTGGATTAAAAATGTATGTTCTCTTTGCAATGATAGCAGTGCATTTTCTTTTACTAGTAGTTTCGCGAGATACTGCTCTTCAACTGCAATTTAAATGCTTAACTAGATTCATTAGGTTAATTATTCATATTAGGTTAATTTGATTTGTTATTGGACAACAACAGTTTATTCATTTATGTGATCACACAAAATTGACTGCTCAAGAAAAAAAAACAAATTAGAGGAAAAAATTTAAAACTTTCCTTAGTTCTGTTAAACATCACTTACAAAATGTAAAAAAAAAAACAACAGGGGGGCTAGTAATTCTGTCTTCAACTGTATAATGCCAAGCAATTTATTGCTTCCTATATTATTATTTTGGATTTATCTTTTATGTTGTCTCCCAGTGTTATTGCAAATCTGTTATATAACTTACAGACTAATATTTTTTTTTTTGGTGGACAATGGTCCAAATCAGCAGGGGGTACTGTAGAAAACATTACATATAAATAAATCACAATGATATAAATGAAAAAAATAAATAAAATAAAAACCTTCATAAACCATTAGCCAGAACCCCCAGGGAATAAAAACAAATAAAAATCACTGAGCTGGAGCTGCAGAAGAACATTTGTGAAACCAATGTTGTGAATGTTTTTGAGGGGCAGATGTTAAACTTTGAGAATGTCAAATAAAAACTCCTCGGACTGCAGTTACAAAGCAATTTCAGCATTTAAACCAGCTCTAAATGATAATAACACTTCATTCAAATTGTTTTGGAACTCCTATACAAAAATTGCCGAAGGAAGAATCACATTTTATAGGCAGAGATGTTTTATGGCTATTACCCATGGAAAGAGATAGTGAACACATTAAGAAGAAATCTTCTGACATTGATTACAGTTTTGAAATTATTTTAGTTAAAGAAACAACCACATTAGTAAAAGTAAAGCAAAATTAGAAACAATTTTAGCATGAAATTATTTTATAAACGAAAAAAAAAAAAAAATTAAATAAAAACACAACCAACCCTTCTTTAACCCTGAGAAGTCCAGGCCATTTTTCAGCATTTTTACTAATTTAGATTTATTTTAGCTTCTTTTACACAACAATTCCAATATAATCCTAATATCTGTACAAAAAATACTATTTAGAGTATTAAATGTTGTGATTTTTACTGCAAAAACAAAATTAATGAAAACAAACCATTTTTATTTTTAATAATAAAAGACAAACCCTCATGTTGCAGCAGATGCATACAGGGTGCTGTATGTGGTGTAATGCGTGGAGTGATGTACTGTAGAGAAAGTGCCTTATATGAGAAAAACAGTGTTATGAAATCAACTTTAAGGGGGATACCAGGGAGATGTTTGGAAAGCATTCAAAAGCACTAGCGCATTAATCAGAATTGTAGTGAATACACTTTAAAGATCCTGGTAGAAATACAAATATAATAAGTATTTGGTGGAAGATTGTCAGCGTTTCAGAGTTTCCAATGACAGGGGTTGGAGCATCGCTAAAAAGTTTGCTTTTAGTATTTTATAAAGTCATTTCGACAAACTGAACATTCATCATCTTTCAGAAATTGAAAAGAATGTCATTCTGAGTGAGTCATATGAAATAAAGAAAATAAATGAACAGAATTCTGAAGTCATGTTGACAGAGAAGTCACTGCAACATGAGCAATTATTAATGAACATTCAGTACATTGTAATATTCTAAGAAACACTAAGCTTAAAGTAGTTCACTTATGACTAAGGGATGAGAATGAAACAATCACTTTGGACTGACTCATCATTACTGATGTGTGGTGCCATCACTGAATCATCACTTTTTACATGTCCACCAAAGAAAAATAACAATAAACAACAACAACAAAAAAGATTTACACACAGCATAAAAAGTGCTTTATTGATACATTTGAATGCTCACTTAAACAAGCTTCTCGCAAAACCCCGTCACATCTCCATATCATCTAAAACCCACAAAGCTGATCACAATGCTTCTTACCTGCAAATCTCAGCAGATTCATTCCTGTGAAAACCCTCTAAACATTTAGCAGACACTTTTATCTAAAGCAACTTACAATTTAGCAACTTGCACAACTTTCCATTCAATTGTTGCACAATTTAAACCAGTGGTATTCTCTGTGTCACATGTCTGGGTGACTGTACACAGGGGACAGGACTCATACAGAGAATGAGTTGCTTAATGGCATTTAGGGTAGTGTACAGAGCAGTAATAATGAGTAGCTTAGTTCACAACAATGGGTACCTGTGATGTCTACCCATGTTTGTTTCTCTGATAGGTTTCGGTATAAGTTAGCATGTCCTCTGGGTATCCGTGTATAGGTTCCAAGGAGGAGTCTGATGTAGAGGTGAGTACGACAAGGTGAGCATACACCAGAACTAATGCATCCTATGGAAATCACGCACCAATGGCAATACTCTTCAGTCTGGACAGTTAACACAGCTCAGGTGAGTAGATCGAGGTAATAACTCATGTAGGAGATGGAGAAGCAGTGGAGTCAAGGAAGCTTCTGGAAGATCTGTGATTGGATAAGTAAGTAGCCTGTATTTGTCACATACACTGTTACATGCAGTGAAATAAGACCCCTTTGGCCACAAACATAGACAAGGTGAGGACAAGCCAATGTTGAGAGGTAGCATTTAAGAAAGAAACAGAGAAATGGGTATACATTGGGTAAGGTAGCTCAAAAAGAGCACCTTCAGAGGGCAGTGTGGAGCAGTTTAAAAAAAGCCATTGCAACCAAGCACATATAGACATAATACAGGAAAAAAAAACATTGCAGGAGGGGGTAGGGTCAGGGAAGGTGGTGGCACCACTGCAGTCAACAGCCAACATTTTCCTGCTGCCATTAACAGCGCTGTACTCATGGCCCGTTCAGATTACAGCGGTTGGGAAAGGCTTGCAGAGGTGTGTTCTTGAGGGAAAGTCAGATGAAAAAGAAGTTGATTTGGGTCAAAAGCTGTAAATTTCCACAGATTTTTAATGTCCATCACCGGTCTCCATTTTATCCAACATCCATTGCGTAGCTGTCAGTCTCTCTTCGATGATATCCAGTTTGCGGTCAAATGCAAATTGGACAAACAAAAGTGAAAATATAACTGCAAACAGTAATGTGGGGCCAAGCATCCAGTAGGCAAAATGTGGGCAGAAGTACCATCAAAATGTTTAGCAAAGACATATGAAATCGACTTAAGGCATGGTAAAAAAAATTGAAAACAAATTGAAAAACTGAAAGCCGATTTTCTCAGATTTTAATTTGAATTACCTTGCAAATAACGTGTCATAACTCTTGTAATGTTCATTTAAATCCAAAGATATCAAACTTATAACCTTTTTGATACCAATTGAAAAGGTTAATTGAGGACTGTAGATGCAGTGGTCAGCTCACAGGGCTCAGATGGCTTCCAGGCTTTAGAGAACAGCCAACTAATTTTATTCAAAGGTGAACTCGAGAAATGGTTATAGAAAAACCTCTTCTAGAAAACCTAAATAAAAAGTGTTGCCCTCTTGATAAACCCTCTGTATTCTGGGGAATCTTTAACTGCAAGTCCATAGTCGAATCCTAGGAAAACTCATGCTTAAAAATAGCTCACTCACACAGCAGCACTTTAACAGCACTCTATAATTTGCAGCCGTCCATATAGCTGCCACTAACGCCTAAATTGCAGGAAATGTTCAACTAGAAACTTCACACTAAATGGAACTGAATTGTTTGAATGGTTTTCGGTGAAACAATGAGATATTTCCACAGATTTGAAACCTGATCGACATAAAAGTCCATCAGGCTTCCTCTAAATCATCAACTCCTACTCATGCCATACCTTATATTAAAGTGGAACTGTAGTTTTCAGACGAAAGTAGCTATTTATCAGTAAAAACTACATGTGAGTCTACTTTGGAAGCAAATCTGCCATACGTTTGCAGTACAGTCTTTGAGCACTCAATGCAATCTAACATTACAGCGAAGTGCTTGTGTTGAGGGAGGGAGGGCAGTCATCGATTTGAAAGCGAAGCATTCTGAACTGCTCCACCGCAGATATTCAGCCAAAGTAATTGGCGTGAGTGAGCTAGCAGAACTGGCCACGGACAAATAGGTCACTTAATAGGTTGTTTACCACGCACTTGGACATGATTCATGGAAGGAAGGCAGCAGAGGTCCTGGGGTCCAGGCCGTGGAGGGAATTCTGGAATGCTGCTGTGATTATGATGGACAACACATTTGTAACTGTGGGCTTGCTGCCACTTTCGATAGAGCCATGACATCCCCTACAGTAAAATCTACAGAACAGGTGCATTGCTCGTTGTTGTTGTTTACTATTGCTACGTCTACAGGTAGAAACAGGGATAGAAAAAAATGATTTAATCTAAAAGACCATGTCTGTGTAAAGAGAGATTTTCTAATAGTTTTTTTTATAGTGTGTTTGAGTGGAAATCAATTTCAGGCTGCCCAATTCTTCAAGGGTCAAACTAGTTTTAAGCTGCTTCAGCTTTTCAAAGTGCTTTTGAAAAAGCTGTTTTAGTCAAGAGATCAGATTTTAAAGGTTAAAGCTAGCATTACGCTTATTTAGTGCTAGCTATCCCCCATCATTCAATAGAAAAGTGTTAAAGCAGGTCTTAATGGTCAAATAAGACGTTCCCAGCAAGATCTGTCTTACTGGAAAATAATAAATGTTTAATTCCAACTGCCATCACAAACATCCTAATAGATGACAGTATGCTGATTTAACACAGAGAGGGAAACCACCATATTCAATGTTTAAAGGGTGTTAATGGCTGTTTTAAAATGCAAGGCTGTTTACAGCTCGTATGTGAGGTTTCTAGTTTTTTATCATGTAGCAAAGCTCCAAGAAAGGCTCATCAAATGGAGCAAATATAAATCAGTGCTATGGAACAGTATTTTTTGGAGAGCAAAAATTCTGATGACTATTTTGAGATATCACTGAACTTTTCACCTTGCTGTAAAGGTC
Organism: Danionella cerebrum; assembly: GCA_007224835.1. Classification (NCBI taxonomy): domain Eukaryota; kingdom Metazoa; phylum Chordata; class Actinopteri; order Cypriniformes; family Danionidae; genus Danionella; species Danionella cerebrum. Next base: position 176,221 of record SRMA01025784.1, read on the forward strand.
AAATTAATTGAGATCTGAGTGCTCAGACTGAGGGCAGACTGTGAGAGATCAGATCTGCATCATTTTGGAACTGATGAAGTTTGTACATTTGCATGTTATGTTGAAAGACTGACACCTGAGGAAATATGAGCGTTACAATTATGGGGGATGTGGGTGTTTGAACACCCGAACTTTTGCCAGTATAAGAAATAGACAACTATACATTTAGTTCTGCACAAATAAAATTAATAATAATAATAAATAAAGCCATAAAAGTTGGCACAGAAGCTTTCTAAACTACTTATCATTAGGCTCTCCATAAGAAAATGGCCTCTAAGTAAAGGTTTTCTGTCCGTGAGGTTTAGTCACAGGTCTGTGAAAGAGGAGAATATGTCAGAGACAGAGGATAATCTTGAGGAGGACCCTGATTATGAGGCATCCTTCTCACATGAGCGTGAGACTCCAAGTGTTTACTCTCCTGTTGTCTCTAAACCACCAGCAGATACATTACCTTCCAACAATTCAAAAATAGTATGATCCTGCTCCCCACTTGAACTATAGGGTAGAGTTAGTGCTGCTAATGTTATCAAAATGGTCCCAGGGCCCACTAGATATGCTGTTAGTCATGTTCAAAATATAAAATCAGAATTTCAGCTTTTCATTTCATCTAAAATAGAATGTTATATACTCAAAATGACAAACTTAGAGGGGAGGAGGGTCTAAGGGGATAGATAGAAAAACGATGATGTGACTGATTTGCTTTTGACGGGTTTTCTTATTTTGGCAAGAGTTTACAAACTGTTAAAATAGTTTTTTCTTGGTATCAAATTGACCCCGTATAAAATTATGTTCTAGTCTGTGCTAAAATACATTGTTGTTATCTGAATATGTTATAAATAACAAAAATATATACCAATAAAAATCCCTTTTTGGTTGCTCTCGCTGTTAGAATTTAGGTAAAGCTTAATGTTGATGTTTGAAAGTTGTATATGCCCTTTTTATTAAACCACTTTTATATCTCAACCCTTGACTATTTTTCATGTTGTATGCAGATCATTTTTTACTTGCTTGATTTTCTATGTTCCTTTTTTGTAGAATTTTTTTTCTTTTTATTCATTTAATTTACTAATCAATGTAATGTAATACTGTTTATAAAATAAAGACAGGCTACATAAAAAAATAACTTCCTGTTTACAATGGCAGAGTATAGGAAATGTTAGATGTTACAAATATCAGAATGTGGCATTAGGTATTTTCCTACTTTATTCCTAGTGATCACCTGCTGATTTTTTGATTGTTAATGTCTTTTCTATTTATGCTAGAGGTCCTTACAGTCCCTGGTGGATTTGTGCACGAATATATTGTAACCTCGCAGAATCTTATCAAAACAATGCCACAACGAATGCAAATCTTTTTTTTTTTTTTTTTTTTTAACCCTGTCCTGAACTGCTTAAAAGAAACCACATTGGAGGGTGGGCGACAGTTTTGTTATCTCCCGGGGAGTGAACATCTGATGTGGTGTTTCCTCCTCTCGAAGCAAGTCTTACATGTAGAATGCCTAATCTGTGCAACGGCTCTCAGAAACTCTCTTTACTTTTTTGGCAAGTAATGGTACTTTTACTTTTTACACCACTGAACAATGTGTTGAACAAATATATGAGAATCGCTGATTAATATGCATGCATGATGATTCCCTGAGCCAAATGGAAATGATGTATTCAACCAAAATAATCCATCAGCTGCCTTGTTTGAATTGGCTGTGAATTGTTAGGATCTCACTAGAAATCTTGACAGTTTACAATTGTCAAAGTGGTTAAATCCAGAAACAAAGAGAATGGTTGATCAAACATTCTTTGAGGAATGTCAGCATGTTTTGAGAGTGTGTGATGGCCCAATTATTAGTCAGTTGACATGCCTCTCTGAGCCAAGCAGGAATCCTCTCCTAATGCTTTCATGTGGACTGTGAACCCCGAGCAAGGGCAGAAAGCTTCTTGACAACAGTGAAAGCGAGGCTGAAGTCTGTATCACCATGGAAACAGTGAAACCATTGCAATGTTGCCATTCATCTCTACCTCTTAGCAGAAATTCACTCCATGTAATCACTCCATGAAGAAAGCATTTAGACTAACAATTTGATGACTGTTTTTACATTTTATCCAGCTATATGAGTTACTTGAAGCTATATTTGGTTCAGGTCTTTGTTAGAGAGACTAAAACTGATCTCAAGGACTTCACGTAGACTGCAGTTTTGATATCGTTCCATATAACAAGCAGAAATGTTTCAGATTATATAAGTTCCTGCTATAAAATTTAAGTTCAAAATCCATACATGAAACAATGGTAAAACGATCCTGTGGTGTAGGATGGCAGAGTTTTCAACCACCTTATTTCCACATGTAGTCCCCACAGCTTAATGATGCTACCAAGCTGAAATCTGGTTTAAAAGTGGCATATAAGTATCAACTCAATGATATAAAGTGCTACGGTTTGCAAGTAACTCAACATCTGTACTGCTATTATCAAATCCTGATATGAGGAAAGAGCAGAAAAACTGATTATCTCATACGTAATGTTTGTATTTCAGGAGGAGGGACAAGGGTTTGTCACCGGTGCTGTCAATTATGGTACATATAAGCTAATCCATCCACTCACCACATGACATTGTCTGAGTCCCCCCCCCCCCTCCTTCCACCCCAACACCTCACTAGATGGGCAAAAATACAGATCCTCTCTGTGTATGGACAGCCTGTCTTGTACATTCGTACCCACCAACTCGTGCTCCATGTCAAGGCAGATCCTGACTCCTGAATGTCTGTAAAAACATAATTACCGTATTTTTCGGCTCATAAGACGCACCGGCACATAAGACGCACCCAATTTTAAAAGTGGAAGATCTAGAAAAAAAAGATTCTGAACCAAATACTGTTGTAAAATATTTTATATCAACTGTGTAAAAGTTAACAGCCAAACATGTAACATGAACAGACAGTAAACAGTAAAAGTAACAAAAAAAAGGCTGTAATGTTTTTCTTTGCCCCCACTCATCACTCTAAAGTCCACCATTCGTTATCACCATCACTGTTCCAGTGCAACATTGCCCCCACATTAGTAATACCGTAATAGCCAGTAACATTGTCACCACATTACTAGTAATAGCTAGTAAGATTGCACATTAGTAATAATACAGTGGTTCTCAAACTTTTTTAGCCCCCCTTTTAAACCTTTAAAAGAATCTGGGCACCCCCAGATGTAAAATAATAATTATTTAATAATTAATTAATAAATATTTTAATGTAAAATAAATGTAACTACTCCTTAATGTTAAATAACTCATTATTTATACCTTATTTAAGTGACAATTCGGTTGCATGGTGTTAAGATATGATCCTTATGCGCTCTTACCTGGTTAGCAACACTACCTAATAGCAGAGCACGTTACTTACGTTTGTTATCTCGTATGTACATGTGTGAGATGTACCGTTGAGAGATGATTTGAGTTTGAGCTTATTAAAGGAGAGTTTCAGTCATTGAGAGCGTTTTGTTTTCCTCACGCGAGCAAGAGAGAGAGAGCTCACGGCAGCAGTTCCGCTCGTGAGTACGGATGCGGAAGCACCGCTGCGGCTACCGTAGCCAAGGCATTGTGGGAAATGTAGTTTTTTTTCTCGTTTTCGTTACGACCGCGCTATGGCAGAGATGGGCGAAGACGTCAGCGCGCAGCGCTGGGTGTACAAATATGGCCGCGGCTTCGGCCTAGCTCTGGGGCTCTTTTACGTTCAATGTGTGAGAAACGGCAACAGTTCCGCTCGTGAGTACGAATGCGGAAGGAGCGCTGCGGCTAACGTAGCCAAGGCATTGTGGGAAATGTAGGTTTTTTTTCTCGTTTTCGTTACGACCGCGCTATGGAAGAGATGAGCGATGACGTCAGCGCGCAGCGCTGGGTGTACAAATATGGCCGCGGCTTCGGCCTAGCTCCGGAGCTCTTACGCCCCTCATACGGCCGTGACCGGACTTCGCGGCGCTCTGTATTCGGTCTATAAGACGCACCAACTTTTCCCCCTAAGTTTTGGGGAAGAAAAAGTGCGTCTTATGAGCTGAAAAATACGGTAATTAACTTTTTCTTTTTTTTTTACAAACAAGGCTCAATTGGTGGTTGATTATGAGATTTTCCTCAGCTGAAAGTAATGTATTTATTATCCTTATTTTTACTGTGTCAGTTGCATATGTAACATTGGGAATTCCTTACTATTGATCACCATTTTTTATGTTATATTTTTACTTAAGAGTAAATTCATATTATTTCTCATCCCCTAATCCCTCTTTTGCCAAAATGAGCACTAGAGACACTTCAGAGATCAATTTGAGCTTATCTCTGCATTTATCAATGCTATAGTTTGAAGGAATGTTTCCTTAGTTAGAGTCACTAGTCATGTTTCCACTCGAAGATGCAAATTCAATTTATGGGCAAAACTGGAATATCGCATAAAACATTTGAATAAAAAAAATCCTTTCAGCGAGTCCAAACTTGTCACATTTTGATAAACTGGCACCAAATATAAAAAGAAAAAAAAAGTTATATTAAAAAAAAGTTTTTTTTGTATATAATAACTTGCATTTTAGAAGACATAGATGAAATATAATATGTGCAGTCGTGTCATCTTGCTTTAGGAGGTGATAATCCCGAACCACTTTGATGACAGACTTTGGCTTAGGAATTTTAGAATGACCGAAACAACATCGCAATGCATTGGGATTTATTCGGTATTCCTTTCTATCCAAGTTAAAGCATTTTTCATTTTGGATAAAAAGTTTGCCCTACTCAGTTGCCCATAATTTTTTAATGCCCATTTTCAAAATCTATGTGCATCTTGATGTTTCCACACAGGGTTTTATGCATTATTCCAAAATGCGCATAAAAATAGATGGATAGAAAAGCAGCTACAGTGCTTTCAAATCCTACAAGTAATATAGTCATTAACACATTTAATATAATGGTTGAGAAACTCATTGTATAGCCCAGCCTCTTACATGCTTCTATATATAGAAACACACACATCAGTCCCCATCAGTTTACAGCTTCTCAGGGCTCAAGTACAGCCTTCAATGAGCTGAGGGATAGTGGAACATGTAGAATGTCTCTTAAAAACATAAAAAAAATATGTTACGTTTCATCTTGAAGGATCTTTAAACTCATATTTTCCCACATTTGTCTGATAAAACACAAAATCTATTTTATTTCATCACACTGGCCCAAGAAAAACGATCATCAAGCAAAAAAACAAACAAACAATGTTCATGCAGAAATAAGGTTTCAGACTTAATCTGGATTATCTCCATTTTAAACCATTCTGACTGATAGATTAAGGTTCCAAATAAGGAAAAAGCTACAGCTTATGCTAAAACAATCAAACAATGTTGTCATTATAATAACCTTCATGGCAAAAAAATAAGACATGATGTTGTGTAAGTGTTGCTCAGTCTTGCTCACACGCATCTTTTCATGCCAGTGGTTTATGGACCAGAGCAGAACCTGATCATCTTTTTGGTACAGATATCATCATAAAACAAATGACAGCAGAGGGGTACGATACAAAACATAAGGAAATACTGAAAAATGAAGATGTTTTGTTTGAATAGCTACGTATTTTAGCATTTGAGGAGCAAAACCACCCAAGCACTAACCCATGAAATGGCTTTGGGTTTCAGGTTCTGAGCCATAGGCTTGCATGCGATGAATTCAGAAGCTGTGGAAGAATAAGGAGCACATTGGTTTCTGTGTAATTTATCTTTGTAAGAGAATGAAAAAACACCAGACAGAACACAAACAAAACAAGAAAATAAAGTGGTTTGGTCTCAAATCCATTGATCATAAAATCCATTAGGCTTTGACAGCACAGCAGATTGGAACCAGTGCAGTGAGCTTCCTTCACCTAAGTTGAAGCAATATGGAAAAATAAATGAAAGCCGGAGGTAAAATTCAATTAAAAGGCAATCAGTTAGATTTTTTAGTACTCCACTCTCAAACAGTGAGTCAAACAATAACACGACTCGCAAATGAAGCAGGTATTAAGAAGAACTCAAGATGAAGACACCTCCTCTCTTTCAGTCCAGTCTTGAATGATAAGGCCATTTGCTCTTTGCTTTGGCCAGCAGATGAACTCTGTTAAGTATTTAACATCTAGAACATTGGCACAAAAGACACAGGACAATCCATTCATCATGTCTCCTCACAGGGATTCATTATGGATGTACCAAAGGGCTCTGTACAAAGACTCTGATCATTTACAAGTCAGACTTATTCTCATCGCTACACCGAAACCTGTTTAAGTGGACAATTAATCATGAGGGGTTTGTTTCTTTCAGTGCAAAGGTTTGCTGTGCTGGACGATGAGAGCAAGGAAGTTCTCAAGTTTTAAAAAGACTAATGTAAAAAAAATAATAATCTTTTTTTTTGTTGGAGGCATTGCTCACAATATCTGAAAGTGCTAAAGTCCCTGGTCAGAAATCATATTTTTTATGTTTCAATCTTCCTAGTCAAGAGTGAAATCTGCTTTTTTCTTGTTCTTTCTTTATTTTCTTTAAGCCTTGACACAAACATGGCCTTTTCATGGCTACATCAATTTGGGGTTGGACGGACAGTTGAGTACAGTTCCACCGTCGGAACAGTTGAGTGATAGAAGCTTGGCTCGATTGCACCAGCACAGGAGAGACCCCGCACCTCTGGTCCTGAAATCCACTCGTGTGTGTATATATATATATATATATATATATTGTCGCAGGAGAGGGATCACACAACAAGGTTGTAAACAGAAAAGTTCCCCGGAGGGTGGATTTATTGAGTGTGATGAAAGTAGTGCTCGTGGGTAGTGCAGTCTTCCAGTGCTCGGTGCTCGTGTCCTCTTTCGTCTCGGTGCTCTTCCCAATCCCAGTAGTGCTCACGTGCTCGGTGTCCAGAATAGTCGGGGCTGTGGGGGACGGTGCCGTCGTCTGGTCGTCACGGGCTGTGGGGGACGGTGCCGTCGTCTGGTCGTCACGGGCTGTCTGGAGGTAGAGAGAGAGAGAGGAGTTAGCTGCTGCACTCTTCGGAGGTTCTTTTTCCTCTGGCTTCCTCTGCTCTCTCTCTTATGCTGCCGCGCTAATGATGCGCGGCTGCTCCCGATCTCCCTGTGAGGACGGGCGCCAGGTGTTTCCATTTTATGCCAGGACCGCGCTGATTGGAATGGACTCCCGTCACACTCCCCCCCCCAAGCGTTGTCCTGGTGGGTCCTGAAATGCATCACAGAAAGATTGGGTATCAAGGGTGGGTGGGGAGTGACCCCCGACAAACCTGCATATCCGGCCCAGATCCGGGATAGGCCGTCTGCGTTGGCGTTGTCGGCCCCGGCCCGATGACGGACTTCAAAGTGGAAGTCCTGGAGCGCAAGGAACCAGCGGGTCACCCGAGCGTTGGTCTCCTTCGCTCTGGCCATCCATTGTAGTGGGGCGTGGTCTGTCAGGAGGGTGAACCGCCGGCCCAGGAGGTAATACTTTAGCTCCAGGACTGCCCACTTGACGGCCAGGGCCTCCTTTTCGACGGCCGCGTACCGGGTCTCGGCCGGGTTCAGCTTCCTGCTGATGTAAATCACAGGGTGTTCCTCACCTTCCAGCACTTGGGACAGGACGGCTCCCAACCCTGTGTCGGAGGCGTCGGTCTGTAGCAGGAAGGGGCAGTTAAAGTCAGGCGCTCGGAGTACCGGTTCCGTGCTGAGCGCCTGCTTTATGCTCCGGAACGTCCCCTCCAGTTCCGGAGTCCACTCAATCTTCTCCGGCTGCCCCTTCCTGGTCAGGTTTGTCAGGGGGGTGGCTAAAGAGGAGAAGTTGGGGATGAAGCATCTATAATACCCCGCCAACCCCAGGAAGGCTCGTACCTGGGTCTTTGTGGTGGGGCGAGGTGCCTCTTGGATGGCCTGGACCTTCTTATCCTGGGGGCGGATCATGCCACGCCCCACACGGAATCCCAGGTACGACGCATCGGCTTTGGCAAGGTGACTTTTGCGGGGGTTGACGGTTAGCCCGGCTCTCCGGAGCTCCGTGAGCACCCTCCGCAGACAGTCCAGATGGTCGTCCCATGCCTCCGAGTGGATGACCACATCATCCAGGTATGCGGCGGCGTAGGTCTGGTGTGGGCGGAGCAGGATATCCATCATGCGCTGGAATGTGGGCGGGGCTCCATGCAGGCCGAAGGGGAGACGTCGGTACTGCCAGTGGCCTGATGGTGTCGAGAAGGCGGTCTTGGGCCTGTCTTCTGCGGCCACTGGCACCTGCCAGTAGCCTTTGGTGAGGTCTAGGGTGGAGATGTACCGTGCCCTCCCTAGACGATCCAGGAGCTCATCCACTCGGGCATGGGGTAGCTGTCGAATTCCGAGACTTCGTTCAGTCTTCGGAAATCGTTGCAGAAGCAGAGGGTGCCGTCGGGTTTAGGGACCATCACGATGGGGCTGGACCACGGGCTCCGGGATGGCTCTATTATCCCCAACTTAAGCATTTGTTGTATTTCCTCCTCTATAGCCTGCCGACGGGCTTCCGGCACTCTGTAGGGCCGCTGCCGGACGATAACTCCTGGTTGGGTCCTGATGTGGTGTTCGACAACGTTGGTCTGCCCTGGCTGATCGGAGAACACATCCTGGAACTGACTGACCAGGTGCTGCTGCTCCTTCTTCTGGGCAGCCGAGAGGTCTTCGTTGGAGTCCACCACCACCGGGGAACAGGAGGCGAGTGCGGCCAGTTGGTCTCTGGTCCCCACCCACTTTTTTAGGAGGTTTATGTGGTACAATTTCTCTGGCTGTCTTCTCCCTGGCTGTCGTACTTTATAGTTGACGTCGCCGACCTTTGCTGTGATGGTGTATGGCCCCTGCCACTTGGCCAGAAACTTGCAGGCTGAGGTGGGGACCAGGACCATCACCCGATCTCCCGGCTGGAACTCCCGGGGCTGGGCTGCCCGGTTGAAGTGCCGTTGTTGGGCTTGCTGCGCCTGGACCAGGTGTTCCCGGACTAACGGCATGACCCGCTCGATTTTCTGACGCATCTGGGTCACGTGTTCGACCACAGAGCGGAGCGCTACCGGCTGCTGCTCCCACGCATCTCGGGCGACATCCAGGAGTCCCCTTGGTTGACGGCCGAACAGCAGTGCAAATGGCGTGAACCCTGTGGAGGCTTGGGGAACTTCCCGGATGCCGAAGAGGACATAGGGGATCATCCGATCCCAGTCGCGCCTGTCTTCAGCGGCCACCTTCTTCAACATCCTCTTCAAGGTTTGGTTAAACCTCTCGACCAGGCCATCCGTCTGGGGGTGGTAGACCGAGGTGCGGAGCTGGTCGACCTTTAGCAGCCGGCAGAGGTCAGCCATCAGCCGGGACATGAAGGGGGTTCCCTGGTCAGTCAGGATCTGGCTGGGGATGCCCACCCGGCTGAACAGCAGGAACAGCTCCTGTGCGATGTTCTTCGCCGTGGCCTTGCGTAGGGGCACGGCCTCCGGGTACCGGGTGGCGTAGTCCACGATGACCAGGATGTGCTCATGGCCACGGGCAGACTTCGGCAACGGCCCCACTAAGTCCATCCCAATCCTCTCAAAGGGCACCCCCATGATGGGGAGTGGAATCAGTGGACTGGGGGGAGGCGTTTGCGGTGATGTCTTCTGGCATGTAGGACATGCCTTGCAGAACGCTTTTACCTCGCCGTCAATCCCCGGCCAATGGAAGCGGTCTCGGATCCGCTGGGTCGTGTTTCCTGCTCCCAGGTGCCCGGCCATTGGGTGGGAGTGCGCGAGCTCCAACACCGTCTCCGTCTTCGACCGGGGGACGACGAGTAGCTCCTTAATCTCCCCCTGTCGTTCGGCGACGCAGTAGAGCAGACCATCCTTCACGATGAAGTGCGGGAGAGGATGGGGCCCGGGTTGGAGTTCCTGTCCCTCAGCCACGCGCACCTGAGCCCAACAGTGCTTCAGCCGGTCATCTTCATGCTGCTCGCGGCTGAAGGACCCCCCTCGTATAACCCGCTGGAACACATCATAGAAGAGGTTAGCAGAGGGGGGGGCGGACTCACCATCTCTCCCGCTATCCGACGCTAGGGTGACAGCCGGGTTGGATGAAGCCTCCTCCTGCGACGGGGTTGGGCGGCGCCCTCCAGGGCTGACGGGTCGGTGGGTGGCGGCGGTGAGCAGGCCTGCGAACCCGGGGAAATTCCTGCCGAGGAGTACTGGCACCGGTAGGTGTTTTACTAAACCCACCTCGACCATCCAGGTCTTCCCTCTGGCCTGGAGCTGGACGTCGCGGGCCTTCACCTCTCGGGTTTCTCCGTGGACGCACGTTAGAGGCAGTATGGCATGGGTTTCAGGTCGAGGTGGGAGGAGCTGACTCCTCAGCAGGCTCACGGAACTCCCCGAGTCCAACAACGCGTGATAGCGGCGTCCATTGACCCTCACCGTCACTCCCGGGGCTCCTTCCGGTAACCGATGGTGGAATCCACAACCCGCCAGCCATTTCTTCTTGGGGGGTGATGGTGGATCCGTAGGCATCGGGTCGTCGTGGGGGAAGGGAGCCGCCGGTCTGCTCTCTGGTCGCGGGGTGCCCTCTGGCGGACGCGGGTCCTGGACCACCCTCCGGGGGTACGGTGGCGCACGCTCTCCGGGGTTGTCGCGGTGGGCCACCTCCGCCAGCTCAATGGCCTCTACGGCCTCCCATAATGTGTTCGGGTTTTTCATCCGCACCGCCTGCTTCTGTGCGCGAGGAAGCGCGCTCAACAGCTTGTCCAGCGTCACACGTTCAACGACCTGGCTAGCGGAGGGGCTTCCTTCGAGCAGCCAGAGTCGGGCGAGGCGGGATAGGTCAGCTGCTTGGGCACGCGCTGGCCGGCGAGGGCGATACTCCCAGCCGTGGAATTGCTGTGCCGCGGAGATGGGGGATAGGCCCAGTCGAGCAAGTATCTCCTTCTTGAGCTCTTCGTAATCATCACGTATGCTGGAGTCCAGAGAAAAGAAAGCTCGTTGCGCCTCGCCGGTTAACAGCGGTGCCAGCGCCCGTGCCCACTCGTCTCGTGGCCACCCTTCCAATCCTGCAGT